>ML435003.1:0-136939 GCA_005239525.1 Nicotiana knightiana | reverse complement strand
TCCTTCCAAAGAGCCCCCTCCCCTAATGCCACTTCCCCACCCTACCCTCCGCTCCACCTCCTCCACCCTTGTCCTCTGACCCCTATCACCCCCACTTCTCAACTCGTATAGTGTTTGTTTAGATTATATATAAATGTTTTTGAAATAATATTTTTTGCTTACTATCAAATTGAAAAATAATAAGTATGAAAATCACTTATTTTTCAGAATATCCCTAGTCAGTGACGTATACGTTGCATTAAGAATAAAATGAAACTCTAATGAAAGGGAAGAGTCCATTTGTCTTAAATGATAAATTAATTGCCATTATCGTAGTGAAGAAATGAGCTCGAAAGAAATTACTAGTACAAATAATTTATATTTTTAACTCAACTAATTTGAGATTATGGTAACGAAGAATGAGCTCGAAAGCCTGTTTGGTCAAGTTTTTTTGGAGGCAAACGCATGTCAAAAGTTAAAATTAAGATATTTGGCCAAGCTTTTGAAAGGAAAAAAAGTACTTTTGAAGAGAGGCAGAAGCAATTTTGGAAAACAGGAAAAAAAAAAAATAATTAGCTTATCTCCAAAAAAAAATTTTCCCAGAAAAATACACTTAGAAACAGTTTTTTAAAGCTTGGACAAATATTAATTGCTGTTCAGAAGTGTTTTTCACATTAATTAGCCAAATATAAAAAAAATTTCACTAAAAATATTTTTGAAAAAAAATACTTCTCAAACTAAACTGAAGCTTGACCAAACGGACTAAAGAATTTTAAATTCGAAATCTCTCATATGACAAAAGACAATACTCATAAATATTCTCCGGGCCCAACGGCACCCAATATCTACTACACGAGCAACGGACTTTACGTGGCCCAAGTCCCCTATTTCACGGCCCAAAGCTAATTTCGCTCCCCGAGAAAATTCACCTTCAAAAAGCTCTCCACCCCTCTCTTCCTTCTCTCATTCTTCTTCATCTGAGCCCAAATGGAGCCATGGCTCGATGACTTAGCCGATGACCTTCAAAGCATCAGCTTCAACTCCACCACCACTTCCACCACCACTGACATTAATCGCTCCACCAGTTCCGGTTCCGAAGCCACGTGGACTGCAACCACCGCCTCTTCCGCTTCCTCTTCCTTTAACCAACATGTCATCAAACCACGCGCCGCCACTCCCTCCGGCGACCCTTACTGGGACGCCATTACACGTGTCATTTCCACTTCTCCTTCCTCCTTAATTTCCCTCAACGACCTCCGCTTCCTCCACCGCCTTGGCTCCGGCGACATCGGTTCTGTATATCTAGCCG
This sequence comes from Nicotiana knightiana, assembly GCA_005239525.1. Taxonomy (NCBI): domain Eukaryota; kingdom Viridiplantae; phylum Streptophyta; class Magnoliopsida; order Solanales; family Solanaceae; genus Nicotiana; species Nicotiana knightiana. The sequence goes on along the minus strand of ML435003.1, from coordinate 135,651 downwards.
AAATTAAAACTCCGGCGCCGGAAAGTTCGTCGAAGGCAGCTTACTTCGCGGCGAAAGTTATGGATAAGAAGGAACTGGCGGGCCGTAATAAGGAAGGAAGAGCGAGGACAGAACGGGAAATACTCGAAATGTTGGATCATCCTTTTCTACCGACGCTTTACGCCTCCATTGATTCGCCGAAATGGTCGTGCTTGTTGACGGAGTTTTGCCCCGGCGGTGACCTACACGTCCTCCGGCAACGTCAGCCGGCCAAACGCTTCCCTGAATCCGCCGTCAGGTTTGCTCCTTACTACTCTCACATTACACTGAAAAACTTATTATTTGAAATAACGTCCAAATATTCTTTCATATTTACATATAATATGTGGGAGAAATTTATCGTCTGTAATCTCGTCTATTTTCAAATTCTAAAAAACTCGAAGATGATGATAGTGACGTGTCTGAGTGGGGACCCATCACCTGGGGAGGAGCTGGTGATTGTCAGTAGTAGGGGCCATCTAGTTGGTCACTGTATCAACTTCTTCGATCTTCTTCTCTTTAATGACGGAACACAGGATCTATGGTGGACCGTCGTACGTTGGATCCTTGAAAGAATGGTAACAGGTAACTAAGGAAGAAAATTTGTATAGGTCATAGGCACACGTGTCCTAATATGACTTTAAACTTTTGAGTTCTGATAGTCGGCTAAAACTCAAGAGTTTGAACTCAGCCAATAAGCAACAGACACGTGGTTAGGCGTATGTTCTTACACCGCTGAATAATGCTTAATGTCTCGTAATTGATTCTAACTTTAATGAATAACTTTTTGTAGGTTTAACAAAAACTCTTTATTTCTGTTTAACACAAAAACTTGTTTCACATAATTTTGTTTTGGGTTTTACTAATCACCGTCGGTTCATCGGTTGCGGAGTGTGTTGCCGTATACTTGTACTCTCCCCGTTTAAAAAAGATTATATTAATTTTATTTGGCATAAACTTAATAAAGAAGGAAAGATATTTTTAACATATGTGTGCCGTAACATTTGTGTGACTGTAAAACTTTTAAAAATTATAGTTTAAAACTTGTTATAACATTTGTGTGGTGTAAATCTTTCCTATTAAATAAATATTGAAAAATATTAATATTTTTGGAACAAACTAATAATAAGAAGATAGTGACAATCTTTTTAAAATTGAAGTAGTATATATTTATTAAGTACTTACTAAGTAAGTACCTTCATCTACTCGTATGTTTTATAGTTGACCTAATGGGGTGCATGTGGGAAGGGATTGACTTAATCACGTGTCCTCAACTTCATGCTTGTGTTTTCTTATTTTTGAAGATTTGTTTAAATCAAAGTCGGTAATAATTCAAAATATTTTAATATTCTACGTGTGCTGTGTTTTGGTAAATGTTGGAAGTGTTCTATTCTGCTTTTCATGGGCGTTGGTTGAGCATTTTCAAAGATCGAAGGTTGCTCCCTCCCTCCGTCCCACTTTAATTGTCGCTTTACCTCTTTTTACGCCTATTAAGATAACAATAAGTACAAGGTGTAGTTGAAAATAATTACAAATTTAGTCGCCTAAGTGTTTTTTGAGAATTAAGCAGTATTAAGAACTATTATTAAATTCCTGGGATGGTTTTTTAGTGCTAAAGTGAGTGTTTATTTGGGATAGAAAGTAGTATTCTTGAAAGAAGCTTTGTAGCAAAAGGTTGAAGAACAAAAATAAACAACAAATATGCCAAAGTAACTTTTCTGAGAATTTTGTAGTTTGTCCAGTTATCACTTATCATTCCCAAAATTAGGGGAATAGTCAAACTGTCAAAAGTAATGAAGATGCAATTCCATTAATTTTTCCGGAATATCAGGGATTTGTAAACTTTTAACGCGGGGAATATTAATCTTGACGACCTTTTATATTACGGTAAGTTGATTTATATAGAGGCCCTATATAATATTATTTCTATAATTGACAAATATGCCATGTTGGCACACAAGTTATACAGATGATGACAACCTAGCTTGATCAAGAAGAATGTGACTACGAGGAAAGTAGTGGAAATGATTCAAGTCTAATTTCTCTAGCTCAGTTTAGCAAGTAGTTGTGATTGAGCTTAAGACAAGGTCCTGAAGATTATAACTTTTTTCTGACTTGACATTTCACTGCCTGAATTTGGGACTTTATGATTTGGAAGGATGTCTCTTTTGATTATGTATGACCCCTTGTGTCACATGGCCTAAATTGAAAAGAAAAAAATATAATGTGTATTATTATACTGAAATAAGGTCTACGCACGCTCTACCCTCTCCATACCCCACTTGTGGGATTACGCTGGGTCTATTGTTGTTGTTGAAACATCAATCATTCTGATTAGAAGAGTAGATGGGAAGTGATATTCTATAATAATTTAATTCCTGCCAAAATGTAATATTACCTACTGATCTGAGCAGAATTAGTGGGCTGGAGAGTAGTTCCTTCTTGGATCCCCTGTTTACTGTTCTGCCTATAAAGATATGGCAACATTAAGTAGGTCATACCTTTTTTTAACTAATTTGTGGGTAGTTTGCTCTAATCTACTTGCAATTTCTTTCCATTTTTCCTCATATTGAATTGCCATTATATTTTCAAGAAAATATATTTACTATGATATAGGAAAGAAAAAATATCCTTGATAAAAACTACAGTAATGGAAAGTCCTTGATATTCTTATATGAAATAACTTTTTCTTCTTTTCTGGATATCTCAAGAACATCTTTTTCCTTTTTCTTGTATAAATCTAGTACATGATGTAATCATGTTACACTTGTGGAAAGCAACTAAACGAAGAACACAAAAAGGAGAAGAGGACAGTAAAGTGTGCACGGACCCAGTTCTTTTAATCTTGCTACGTTGCATGGGGAAATAGTGAGGGGCCAGGATTCCACATAATAAAATAATATACTATCTTTATAGAAGCACATTGGTCCCCTCCTCAATCCTCATATGATAGAGTTGAAACAAAGTGCTGCTTTGTGCACCTGTAGCGTTCATCCATTTTACTATAGTTTTTGGGCCGTGTCAAGGGGATTTAAAATATAAAATAAAGAGGTACAAATCGGATTTTGCCTTATATGTACAATATAATTTTCCGGGTAAATCTGCCCCTGGTTGTATCATGATTTTACCCAAAAAGAAGTTTTAATATTTTGTTCTTTTGCTTCTTTTTCTGTTGTTTTAGGGTTGTTTGCGCATTATCTAAAGGATTTAAATTATATAGACGGACTGTATCATTTAACCTGCTATAGAAGATTATTTACCATTTATTACGTATAAGTTACCATTGAATGTTTATTATATAGAGTTACTTGCATTTACCTTAAGTTCTTGCATAGATATTTCTTATACGATCAATGCATAGAACTTAAATTCATATTTATAAATTGCTTGGGTGTATAGTAAATAATCTCATGGTGTCTCCAGGTTTTACGCGTCCGAGGTGGTGGTAGCACTGGAGTACATTCACATGATGGGAATTGTTTACCGAGATTTGAAACCTGAAAATGTCTTGGTCCGATCAGATGGTCATATCATGCTCACTGATTTTGATCTCTCCCTAAAATGCGATGACTCCACATCAACACCAGCTCAAGTGATTTCAAGCCAAAATACGCCTAATGGACCTCAACAAAATGAGTACAAAATTGAACCACCAAAGTTTACATCTTCTTCATGTATCCTTCCTAACTGTATAGTACCTGCTGTTTCATGCTTCCACCCAAAAAGGAAGCGAAAGAAGAAGCCTGGCCATCTTGGTGGCCCTGAATTTGTTGCTGAGCCAGTCGATGTCCGATCAATGTCATTCGTGGGAACTCACGAGTATTTGGCACCAGAGATTGTGTCAGGTGAAGGCCATGGTAGTGCAGTTGATTGGTGGACACTAGGGATATTCATATTTGAGTTGTTATTTGGAGTAACACCGTTTAAGGGGATAGACCATGAACTAACACTAGCTAATATCGTGGCTCGAGCCCTTGAATTCCCTAAAGAGCCAGCAATCCCGACCCCAGCTAAAGACCTGATATCACAACTACTTACAAAGGATCCAGCTAGAAGGTTGGGGTCAACTATGGGTGCCACAGCAATAAAACACCATCCATTCTTCCAAGGAGTCAATTGGGCACTTTTAAGATGTACATCACCTCCATTCACTCCTCCTCCCTTTAGTAAAGAATTTCTGTCTGATGGAAGTTGCCCTGATACCCCAGTAGAATACTACTAGTAGTGTGAATAAAGATTCAAAAGTCAATTATTTGGACCAGATAAGTTACAAACTTACAGCTTCATTTATTCTGGCTACAGAAAGGAGGAAAGAAAGCTATTTGTGGTGGAGCTTAATTACTTGGCTGGAGATAATTGGCTAGCAAATGAATATTTATCAATACAACAATATCTGGAAATGACCCACCAACGCGAAATAAGAGGTTATTGGCATTTCATCAAAAACGTAGTTTTTGTTGTTGTTTGCTAGCCTATGGATATCTTGCAATAATAGGTGGACAAAGGAAGGTTCATTTTCCATTCTTTTATCTCAAAGTCAATGCCTTTGTCGGGAACATCGGATCTTGACAAAATACATGTAGACATGGATACACAATCAACGGGCCGGTGGGCTGAGGGGTTTGGTTGGTTGGTGGGTAGTGGAGGTTGTAGAGTGGATCAAGGATGGGCCTGCCTCCATGTTTTTGCTACTCTTGTTCTTTTCCTTATGGAAAAGCATGATGTTTCCATGTGAGTTGTTTATTTATTAGCATTTGTAGGTTTGTAGGATAGTCATGGGTGCCTTGTGAATTTCTTTTAATTATATAAATATCTTTACATAAATAATTATAAAGGTATTATTAGTTTCATCAATCCTCAAATGCGCATTGTTGTCACTAGTTTTATATTAATGCTGATCCGGGGTAAGATATGCGTACACACTACACTTGAGCTATATTTTATCGGGTACCGAATTGATGGAGTGAAATCACTTAGCTTTTTTTTTTACATAGGTGTTCACTATATATTGACAAGATTAATTTGTTTATTATTGGTGGTTGGTTACGATCTTACGTGCTTTATTGATTTGAGTTGGTTAATTGGTTTGTCTGATGATAATGATCATTGTTTTGACTGTCTTGGGGAAAGAGTTAATTATGGAGAAAAGCGTAATCACCTTTTCTAAGACTTTAAAAGGAAAGAGATAAAGTTCCTTTTGGACAATTTGATTTGACTAATTGTGATTATTGTAGCTTCATTAGAGGAAAAACAAAACATATTTTATAGCTTCTTTGTGGAGTCTTGAGGTGTGATTGGAAGTAATGGCCATAAACTTTTGGTGTGTAATTGCGAACTAGAATATGGCCTACTTCAAATGGCAAGGTTGGGTCTACGCACGAGGGTCACAGTTCCTACAAAAGGAATGAGACAGAGTTGGAGTCGGGGACGGGTATCAACCAATTCCAAACTTGCTCTCCATCAATTATGTGCACATTCGAATATCTAACAAGAATTGTGCTGCCATGAATATGGTCTGTCAACTTTTAAATAGCGATCTTAAGTTATAATTTCGGGAATTAAAAAAACCTTGTAGGGAGCATTTTGTCTCCTAATATTGGTTTGCATGATGTTCATAAAGAACGGCAGGTACTTCTATCACATTATTTTAGACAATATTCAAAACGTCAACCTATAAATTACAATGACTCTATCCTTTTGATTTTTTTTTTTTTTAAAATTGACTTCACGATAACCAATGGATTCACTATTTTGCATTAACACATCTTTGTTAATTACTAAGCTTCGCAATCTCAGATAACACTATTATGTCTACACTAAGATAAACAATTTAATTATAGCAGCCATAGAAGAAAGCGCCAATACATACATTTGTCATAAATAAATAATAAAAATTATATCTCACCGTATTACTTCAGGAGGATTATGAACTATGGGTTACCGCAATTATCTCTCGACCAACCATGGTAATTTACTAGAGCATTCTCTCAAACTGCTCTAACTGATAATTTGTGTAGCTCTGAATTATCCCACCAAAGTTTCGTTATTTCTAACCCCACTTTTAAATTCAAGTAATGAATCTCTTCAATTACCCAAAAGTGGTGTTATTCAACAACAATCTAACCTAGTATCTTTCTCAAGCAATACAAGGCAATTAGACACGATTAATCAAGGGCTCATTCAATTAATCATCATACAAAACATAGTTGAACAATCATAGATTAAACCCGGCTCGATTATAACAAAATGAGTCAAAACTTCATCTAACAATTGGTTCCATCAACCCTAGATGGATTGTTTAGCTACTCATGCTAAAACACAAAGAAGGCATAAAATAATTCATAATTTCCAAAATAATGATAAAAGATGGAGAATAGAAAAACTCTAATTGTAGCTTGGTCTTCTCACACTTGTTCTTGCCTCCAAAGTGAGTCTAAAACTATCTTAACCCTTCTTGGACGAGTTTATAGGGTTTTAAATAGGGCTAGGTTAATTTCTCCCGTTTTTACACTTAGGTCCTTGAATTTTCTGGGCGTTTCATGACTCGACCACAACCGTGGCAGAACGCGGTGCGACCGCGGTGATTTGCGTATTTTCTGCCTCGTGTTGTTTGGCCCACTGTGTTCCAGTCGCGGTCGACCGCGGTCGCGGTGGGCTTTAGTCCAGTCATCCTTCTCCCTTTTCTTGCTTCTTTTCACTTGGGTTCTTTTTTATTGTCCTTATATTCCCGTAATTGACTCCAAAACGCTCCTAAGTATCTTCCGAACGTGGATTATTTCCTGCAAAGCATAAAAACACTATTTAGAGCATTTTGTTGTCATTTTTGCACTTAAAACGACATTACAGTATGGTTTATTAAGAGTGTAAATAGCGTCTATATAGCCTACTATAACACCCTACAGTTAAACCGTTGCTCGTCCTTGAGCAACAAAACCACACTCTACAGGCATAATCATCACAGGATACCTTCCTTACTCTTTATACCCAGAAGACTTCACACATGTAGACTACTTCAGCGCGACATCCTAGCCTCGAGAGTAGACTCCTTTATAGCCACGCAATACCCCTAACCGACTCTCCTACTCTCAGTTAGAGGTCCAAACTTACCTTCCCTTCATGAATCATGTGCCTACTCACTACAAAATAAACTTATATTATTTACAAATCACACACTGAGGAACTCGAATACGACATTTCACTCACCCTCAGAAACAAATTCTTATGCCACAAACAACGTACCATAGGCTCGCCCGTAGTGTAATACTCGACTAATCGAGCTCGTTCGGTCTAGAATCATATAGGACTTTATTTGATTGTAATGTTGTCTTCGGGACAGGTAGGATACATATGGGTATAATAACTGCACCTCCCTAAGCACTCCACTACATTGTGTACTTTTAAACTCTTGATTTTGTCAAACCTTCACTTCACCATTACATTATTGTGTTAACCCCTTATTTTTTTAAGCACACTTTTTTTCTTTTAATAGCCATCACCAATTTGAGACTTCTTTTTTTTTTGGTGGCCTATAGTATTGCTTATCAAACAATGCATTTTTTTTATTTTTTTTCTTTTCATGTCCCCTCGATCCCACTTAACAGCCAACCAACCAACCCACCCTTACAAAAAAAAATTTCATATCCATTACACTTCGAGTGCTCCTAAGAGGTGATAGGGTTCAACAAGATAGGCTATTTAAACTTGGGTCAGTCTTGTAATGTGGTTGCCAAGGAAAACAGGCTCAACGGGGTTGACTAAGGTATATACATGTAGGTGGGAACAAGAATATATAGAAAGGTTAAGCAAAGAAATGCCTATATCACTTTCCAGACCAAACAAGACTACCATTTCGCTTTATACACACACAGCGCGAGTTCTAGGCATTAAATGTTAACACAGAATACATAAAGCCTCACTCACACATGGCACATGACTTAATTTAGTTTGGATCATCAGACACTCTGCTCTAAGCACTTGAGCCATTCAGGAACACACAATTTAAGGCCTTATTAGATTCAACTAAAGAGCCTAAGTGTCACACTAAAGCAATCTTTATTTCAGGTACCATAGAGTTAAGGGGCCCTATTTCCATTTTAGTTTCTCGCTCAAGACTTCCTAACTAAAAAGAGAAGAAAAAAACTAACTACACCTGCTTCAAATGTAAACTCTTGGAAAAGAACCGTGGTATAAAGAAAAACCAAGGGGGAGTTGATACACTACCTAACAAAGAAAAATCTTTTGTGTTTTCTTTAGACTCACTTCCCTCAAGAAACAGGTCCATCATCGGGAAGAGTCCAACATAATTTCTCTTTTTTTTTCTTTTTTTAACTCGACTCAAGTCCCTCAAGAGACCCGTCGAAAGGTGTCCGTCTTCGGGCCGAGTCGACAATAATAAATAACAAAGAAAATTATCAAACAAATCAAACTACCAACAAATATACACATATACATACAACAAAAGCCAATATCCCCCACCCCACACTTAAAGAATTGGCATGTCCTCATGACATAAGCAATAAAACACAGTGAGGTAAGGAGACTTCCCTGGTGTCTAGTCCTGGTCGGAGATGGTGCCCGGGTCGAGACGACATGCACGTCCTATCGCGTGTAGCCAACCCATGATCTTCTTTTCTGACTTCGCACTCTGAGTGGCCAGAGTGTCAACTCTAGAAGTGAGGTCCTCGACCGAGCTGCGTAAGCCAGCCACATCTTGCTTCATGGATGACGCCAAGACCGAGATGGACCCGCCTCATCAGAAACTTGCACTAGTGGGGCAGAGGCATGCATATCCTCGTCCTCATCATCCACATCAATAGCCACATGATTCTCCTTTCCAACTGTGATTTTACTAGCCCTAGGGGCCTTCTTTGCGAGCTTCCCATCGAAGATGCGATTTTCGGGAACATTTGCAGCACGACACAACCTGGTGACCAATGAGGGGAAGTAGAACCCTTTGATTATCTTTGGGGATCTAATAAACATTTCATCATGGATTAGCCGGGCCACATCAAAGACATGATGGTTGACAAAACACCAAACAACCACTGCTAGGGGTGAATTTACATATGTGGTGTTGTTGGAGGGTAGCGATCGGCTACAGATGATGGTGAGCCAGCATTTAGCCACCCAAGTGAAGAATAGTTCAGAGTGATGCCAGGATTTATCTAGATGGGTTCCCCCGCCAAAGATATTGTCCGAACAATAAGGTTCCACGTTACAGGTGGTGTTTGATAGGTCTGGTAGTAGTCCACCTCTCTTTGAGAAGACCGGTAGCCTGTATGCCCAGCGTATTGTTTCAAGGGATGCATTTACCCCTGTCCTTCGAACTGTGACCACCCTATTAACATGTTCCTAGAAATTTGCATAGACTTCTCGGATCATCAAAATATTTGCCTCCTCTGTTCATCAAAGAAAATGTCCAGCTGGAATTTTCTCAATTAATTAAACATCTCAGGGTTTTCAATCTGCATGGAGGACCCGTCAATAGGTACTTCATGCACCATCTTCTGGGCTGCCTTTGCTTTGAATCTCTCTTCGGCTGCCTTTGAGACAAACCGAGTATTGTCAAGCTGGCTTGCACTAGCCCTGGATGACCCTCCCGGGCCGCTGGCGGAGGAACCTGCGGTCCTTCTTTTTCTGGACTGATGCATTAAACCTGACAAAACAAGGTTTATTATTAATGAGGGTTCGATTTGTGTGACTCTCGGATGGTTACTCAGACTTCGCCACCACTAGGGTCACATTACCAATTTCAGTTCAATGGGGCAATTTGTCAAACAAATGGTGTGCATATAACTAGTCATGCCTATATAACCCATAGAAGTACAAACCTTCCCCAAATTCAACCACAATCCTCTACTAACATCAACCCACCAACCTAATTTTCACCCAACAACGCCAATTTTTTTTGCATCAAGTCACACCACGTTGATATACAAGAGAGAGAAAAAAATTCTAATCTATACATGGTAGAGATCTACCATTAAAATACATAAGAAAAAGAAAATAACATGAATAAAAGAAATTAAGAGAGAATAAAGAGGAAATACTTACTTGAATATGGGAGTGGAGATAAGCCCGGTGGTTAGGGGGAATGGAGAGGAGAGAAGAGAGGTGTGAGTTTGGGGTGGAAGAATGAGAGAAGGGGGAAGGGTGAGATGAACCTTTGAGGAAGGAGAAGTGAAGGGGAAGAGTTTTTAGGGGATCTAGGGCTGGGAATTTTTGGGGAGTGGAGAGGACGTTGGGGAGGTGGGGGAATATGAGGGGGAGTTAGAATATTAGAAGAGTTGGGTGGGGGAAATAAATAAAAATAAAAAAAAATAAAACGTATCTGGGCACTTGCCGCGGTCGCGCCATGGTCGCAGTGGTTCGAACCAGAGAACTTGTTACCTGCCGCGGTCGCGTCACGGTTTGCCGCGGCCACAGTGACGGTGTTTCGAGTTTGCTTTGTTTTTCTCTAATTTTTACCCAACCGGAGTTGTGTCTTGACCCCGTATTCCCCCAATATGCACTAATTATTCCATGTACACTAGTAAATGGGTTGGTATCATATACATCAATTACAACAATAACACGAAAGAGAAAACAAAAGAAAAACATGGGTTGCCTCCCACAAAGAGCTTGATTTAACGTCGCGGAACGAAAAATACAACAATTAATGGGTTGCCTCCCATAAAGCGCCTGATTTAATGTCGCGGCACGATGCAGACTCTTGCCATTACTCCTCATTTGTGTATTGGGGATCCTCTAAGGTTATCACCATGTTGTCCCCTTTTTCTTCACTCATTCCAAGGTAATGTTTCAACCTCTGCCCATTCACTGTGAATTTGTTCGTCCCATCTTCTGATTCGATCTCCACAGCTCCACTTGGGAACATTTGCACCACTTTGAATGGTCCTGACCATCGGGACTTCAACTTACCCGGGAACAACCTCAATCTTGAGTTGTAAAGCAGCCTTAATTCACCGGGTTTGAAGTTATGATCCAAGATGTGCTTGTCATGCATCACTTTCATCCTTTCTTTATATAGTCTAGCACTCTCGAATGCGTGGAACCGGAATTCCTCAAGCTCATGCAACCCATTAACTCTGTTGGTGCCCATTGTTCCATGTCTAAGTTCAATTGCCGCAATGCCCATAATGCTTTATGTTCGAGCTCAACCGGGAGGTGGCATGCCTTACCAAATACCAACTTGTATGGTGACATTCCAATTGGAGTTTTAAAGGCTGTGCGGTATGCCCACAATGCATCATCCAACTTCTTAGCCCAATCAGTTCTTGTTGCATTCACTATTTTCGGGAGGACACTTTTGATTTCCCTATTGGACACTTCAACCTGACCGCTTGTTTGTGGGTGGTATGGTGTGGTTACCTTGTGGCGAACTCCATATTTCTCCAACAAGCGTGCAATCGCTCTATTGCAAAAATGAGATCCACCATTACTGATTATGGATTGGGAGGTGCCAAAACGTGTGAAGATGTTTTTCGTTAAGAAATTGGTCACCCCTTTCGCATCATTGGTTGGGATATAAAGTTCTTCGACCCACTTAGAGACATAGTGAATGGCAACCAATATATACTTGTTACCGTATGAGCTGACGAATGGCCCCATGAAGTCGATCCCCCACATGTCAAATACTTCCACCTCTTGGATTGTGGTCATTGGCATCTCATGACGACGGGATATGTTACCCATCTTCTGACATTCATCACAACTTTTGACCCAAGCACGGGAATCCTTGAACAATGTAAGCCAGTACAGTCCTGATTCTAGCACCTTTGCTGCTGTCTGGATTCCTCCAAAATGTCCACCATATGGCAAAGCATGGCAGGCCTGCAAAACAGAGGGTTGATCTTGCTCGGGGATACACCGCTGGATCATATTATCAACACATATTTTAAACAATAAGGGCTCCTCAAAATAATAGGCTCGACAATCCCGGAAAAACTTTTTCTTTTGAATTAAGGAGAAATCATGTGGTACTATACCGCATGGCAAGTAATTAACAATATCAGCATACCATGGTGCCTCCTCCATTGTCATAGCAAGTAATTGCTTATCCGGGAAAGTCTCAATGATATCTTCAACCTCTTTTGTCTTTTCTGCCCCTTCCAACCTTGAGAGGTGGTTCGCCACTTGGTTGTATGTCCCTTCCGGTCACGAATTTCCAGGTCAAATTCTTGTAGCAACAGAACCCAGCGAATCAGGCGGGGCTTTGACTCCTTATTTGCTATCAAGTATCTACTGGTGCATGGTCAGTATAGACAATAACTTTCGAGCCAATCAAATATGACCTGAATTTGTCGAAGGCAAACACTATCGCGAGCATTTCCTTTTCAGTGATCGTGTAGTTCAGTTGTGAACCACTAAGCGTCCTGCTTCCATAGTAAATAGGGTGCATAATTTTCTCCTTACGCTGCCCCAAGACCGCTCCTACCGCATAATCACTTGCGTCGCACATCAGCTCGAATGGTTGCTCCCAGTCGGGTGCAACAGTGATAGGTGCGGTCACCAGTCTCTTCTTCATCTCCTCAAATGCCAACCTGCAAACATCAAAGAACACAAAGTGGTGGTCTTTTTCAAGCAGCTTACATAAAGGGTTAGCAATCTTTGAAAAATCCTTGATGAACCGCCTGTAGAATCCGGCGTGCCCAAGGAAAGTCCCCACTACTCTCACCGAAGTGGGTGGTGCGAGCTTCTCAATTACGTCAACTTTCGCATAGTCTACTTCAATCCCCTTTTTGGACACTATATGTCCCAACACTATTCTTTCTTGTACCATAAAATGGCAGTTCTCCCAGTTCAGCACTAAATTTGTCTCCACACATCGTTTGAGCACCCTTTTGAGGTTATGGAGACAATCTTCGAATGAATCTCCTACCACGGAGAAATCATCCATAAACACCTCCATAATGTCTTCGACCATATCGGTAAATATGGCTAACATACACCACATGAATGTGGTCGGTGCATTGCAAAGTCCAAAGGGCATTCTCCGAAAGGCAAAGATGCCATATGGGCATGTGAAGGACATTTTATCTCTATCTTCCGAGGCTATTGAGATTTGATTGTACCCCGAGTATCCGTCCAAGAAACAAAAATGGGATCGCCTAGCTAACCTGTCCAACATCTGGTCAATGAAGGGTAAGGGGAAATGGTCCTTTTGGGTGGATGCGTTTAGTTCCCTATAATGCATGCAAATCCACCACCCGCTGACTGTATGAGTTGACATCAACTCGTTCTTCTAATTTTGTACAACAATCATTCCACCCTTTTTTCGGTACACACTGGACGGGGCTCACCCAATTGCTGTCAAAGATAGGAAAGATGATGTCTGCGTCCAGCCACTTGATCACCTCCTTTTTCACTACCTCTTTCATATTCGGGTTCAACCTTCATTGATGTTCCCTGGAAAGTTTGTGCCCTTCTTCCAGAAGAATTTTGTGTATGCAGAAGGCCGGGATGATACCCTTTATGTATGCCATGGTCCAATCAATGGCAATTTTGCACTCTTGAAACACTTTCAGTAATTGTTCTACCTGCACAGCTAGCAAACCCGATGATATGATAACAAGAAAAGTAGAATTGGGACCCAAGAAATCATACCCGAGGTGCGCTGGAAGTGGCTTCAGCTCCAGTTGTGGTGGTGTCTCAGTCGATGGTTTTGCAGGTGGTGTAGCTCTCTCTTCTAAATAGATGGGCTCAAACTGAGGTTCCCTCTTCCCAAATCTTTGGCTTTCGAGTGCCATGACCCACTCTGCCAGCCCTTCGCCATCCATTTCCTCTAAATTTGTCAAGCAGGCTTCTAATGGATCTTTGGCATTAAGAGTCTCATCTTCGTCATGCAAGATCACATCTACCGCCTCCACTAGTAAGCAATTTTCATATTCACTGGGTCTCTTCATGGATTGTTGGACGTTGAATATCACTTCCTCATCGTTCAACCTCATTTTTAATTCCCAGTCTCGCAATCAATCAGTGCTCTCCCAGTGGCTAAAAATGGCCTTCCCAAAATGATGGGAATCTCCTCGTCTACTTGGCAGTCCAAAATAACAAAGTCTGCAGGGAATACAAACTTACCCACTTGCACCAGCACATCATCAAGAATCCATGTCGGTCTTTTAATCGTGCGGTCAGCCAGTTGCAACAACATCGAAGTCGGTCTAGCTCTGCCAATGCCTAGCTTTGTGTAGATTGCCAAAGGCATCAAGTTTATGCTGGCTCCTAAGTCACATAATTCTTTTGCAAAATCATAAATCCCAATGGTACACAGAATAGTGGAGCTACCTGGATCAGACATCTTTTGAGCCATAGGTCTGGTCACTACCGCGCTGCATGTCTGTGTCAGAGTTACTGTGGATAGGTCCTGAAACCCAAATTTCTGCGACATCAGGTCCTTCATCATCTTTGCATAGCCTGGCATTTCCCTCAAAGCATCCATCAGAGGAATACTCAATTGAGTTTGACGAAGCATCTCCATGGATTTCATGTATTGCTCTTCTTTCTTTGGTTTTGCCAATCTCTGAGGGAATGGTGCAGACATCACTTTTTGTCCACTGCTTGCTGGCTATTCTTTGTTGGCTTTCTGTGGCACAAGAGGAGCCATTTGTTCTGCAACTTGTTCACTTTCTTTGGCCTTACCCTTTTCAACCTGGGCTTGTTCAACAACCACTTTCGTGAGTTCTGCTGATTCATATATCTCTACTGGAACTGGAGTGGCTGGAGTAGTATCTCTTCTGGGTTGAGCAACCTCTTGCTCCCTGTCTAAAACTCTCCCATTCTGGAGACTGACTGCCATCAACTGATTCGGGTTTTTCTCCTTTGGGTTAATGTTTGTGTCAGCCGGCAATGCCCCCTAGGGGCGGTTATTTAAGGGCATGGACAGCTTCCCCAGTTGAGTTTCAATCCCCTTAATTGCTGAATCGTGTACTGCCAACTTTTCCTTCATCTTACCATTCGTGCCAATGAGTTGCTGCAATATACCCCTGATCTCCAACATGTTGTTGTCTTGCTGCTGATGAGGTGGTTGATATGTCAACTGTTGCTGGTGATGCTGCTGATAACCCTTTTGTCTCTGATATGGAACCACTAGGCCTTGTGGCCGTACACCTCCAGGTTGTGGCATGTTAGGTCTGTACTGCTTGTTGGGTGCTGGACCCCATTGTTGTCCTCCTTGCCTCTGAACCCCAAAATTGTTAACATAATTCATATCCTCTCTGGGAACCTGGTTGTCACCTTCTCCGCTCCATGAGCAAACATAATACTGATTGATGCAAGGGATACACAGTCCTTCATTTGTTGTATCAACGATATGCACTTGTTTTGTACCCATCTCGTCAATATTCTTCGCCAGTATACTCATCTGAGTCATGAGTGCGGCTATGTTTTCCGCATGTGAATTATTTGGGTCAAGAGAAACCGAATGCACTATTGGTGTCAGGGTCTTACCTCTCATCATCCACCCTGAGTTCTGAGCCATCTTATCAAGAAGGATTTTGCACTCAGTGAATGTCTTGCTCAGAAAAGCACCCCTAGCTGAAGCGTCTACATTTGCTTTCAAATTGTCCGTTATCCCCATGTAGAATCTCTGGCCGAGCATCTGGTCTGGAATACCATGGTGGGGATACTTCACTAGCATCCCTTTGAATCTTTCCCAAGTTTCCTACAAGGTTTCAGTGGGCTTCTGCTTGTACTGCAATATCTCATCAATCTGTCTTGCAGTCTTGTTGGGGGGGTAGAACTTGTTCAGGAACTGCTTGACTAATTCCTCCCAAGTGGCAATGGATTTATTGGTAGTGAATTCAGCCAAGTTTGAGCTTCCCCAGTCATTGAGAACGGGAACAGTAGCATCTTGATGGATTCCTGTAATAACCTGGTTGGTCGTTCCATTGAATTTGCACCGTTATTCATGTTTCTGTCTGGTTACGCCTTGTTTAGTTGTTTATGATGTGTTGGAGTCGGGTGGTTCGTGTTCGTAGTAATTGTAATGAGAATTGAGACACTTAGTCTCTTAGAGTAGCCTTATAGTGGAAACAGTCAACTGGGAGTTGACTTATTGGTAAACGACCTCGGAATATAGATTTTATGGCTCAGATAGCTTCGTTAGGTTATTTGGGGCTTAGGAGTGTGTTCGGAATGTGGTTTTGATGTCCGGTGTAGAATTAGGCTTAAATTGACGAAAGTTAGTTTTTGGCGATTTCCGGTCGGCAGTGGAAAATAGGCTATCGAGGTCACAATGGAATTCCGGAAGTTGGAGAAGGTTCGTAGTGTCATTTTGGACGTGTGTGCAAATTTTCAGATCATTCGGATGTGTTTTGGTTGGTTTCGGCATCTTTGGTGGAATTTAGATGTTTCAAAGTTCATAGGCTTGAATCCGAGGTGAATTTAGTATTTTTGCGTTATTTTTGGTGATTCGAAGGCTTGACTAAGTTTGTGTCATATTATGGGACTTGTTAGTATACTTGGTTAGGGTCCCATGAGGCTCGGATAAGTTTTGGAAGATTTTGGCGTTTTGAGCATAAGCATGTAATGATCCAAAGGTCCATTTTTAGTTATAGAGATCGAAATTTGATTTCGATACTTCCGGGATTTTGATAATGAATTATAGGAGTGATTTGGAAAGTTTGCTCTAATTTCATCAAGTCACGATTGGGTTTTTGATGCGAAATGTGAGTTAATTGTTTAACGAGCGAAATGACTATATCACTGAGCAAATGAGCTCCGAACTGAGTTTAGATTGAAGGACTATGTTTGTATTATTATTTGTGACTCATAGGAACAAGGATCATTGAATTTCGAGTTTGTATTGTGTAGTTAGAACCCTTTTAGTTAAAATAAACATTGCTGGTGCAACAGGATCTGGTGCGCACCTTTAGCGACCAGACATGACGCTTTTAGCGATGGGATTTTGCTTTTAACGACCAGAATTGGGTCTTTTTAATGCCGTTATGTTTTTTTAGCCCATTTTAGCGTTTTTTGGGTGAAAGAACACGACTTGGGGCAATTTTTGAGCAAGAAATCATGGGAAATCTTGAGGTAAGTCACTTGTGATCATTTCTACTCCATAATATTAAATTATCATCGAATAATCCGACAAAATTACATGTTTTTGAAGTGTTTAATTGGGAAAAATTAGTAGAAAAAAAGTGAAACTAGAGCTTGGGTTTAAGAGACCTTTTAGGGGCGATTTGAGGGGTCAAACGGACTCTGATTTCAGGGTTCTTTATATATATGGACTCGTGAGATGATGAGGAACATTTTGGTATAAAGTTTGTCAAGTTCCGAGACGTGGGACCGAGGGTCAGGTTTTGACTAATTTCGAGTTTTGTGCATAAAGTTGAGATTTTTCGATTGGGTTTCAACCCTTTAGCATAATTTGATGTTATGAATCTAAATTTGATAGATTTGGAGCATTCAGAAGTTGATTCGAGGGCTAAACGCATTGCGGAGTAGCTTTTCGGGCTAGTTTGAGGTAATTGATGTCTTTAAATCCTGTCTGGAGGGTATGAAACGGAGGACTTTACATCCTTTCATGGATTTGGAGTGGCGCACACACTGGATGACGATTGTGGGGTGCACGAATTGGAAATTTGGAAAAATGTACCTTTTCAGGCAACTATTGAGTTGCGAAACCGCTTTTAAAGCATATGATTTATAGTATTACTGTGTTTTGATATACTTGGGTTAAGCTATGTTTGGGGCCTAGTGCCGATCTGTTTAATCCCTTGGGGGATATTTTACTGATATTCTCACTACTTTGAAACTATGATTTTACACTCAGTCTTTCTTGTGAAATTGTTGACACTTATATTTGATGATATTACTATTTCTTGAAATGAAATACTATTTTGGGTCGAGAACGCCATTTTATTTATGGACCAAGTGGCATTTTGAGAGTGTCTGACTGAGTGAGGCCAAGGGCTAATGTTGTGAGGATATCTATGATATGAGAGAGGCCGAGATCCTGAGAGATGATTGATGCCATGATGTGGCTTGTTTATAGCGCTTGGGCTGTAGGAGCCCCTCCGGAGTCTGTATACATCCCCAGTGAGCGCAGGTACCTAATGAGTGCGAGTGCCGAGTGACGAGTGATTGGGAGGCATCAGTGATAGTGAGGTTGCCCGAGGGGTTGATGCTGAGTGACTGATTACGAGTTATGATTTTGCCCGAGGGGTTGATGCTGAGTGACTGATTACGAGTTATGATTTTGCCCGAGGGGCGGTTTAAAATGATATTTTGCTAAGCTTTTGATTATGATTCGTTTCGTCTTTCAAACTGATATTTTGGTAGTTTTACTGAGAAATATTGGAAATTATACTTGTTCCAAGGATTTTTACGGAAATTGGTTTTTGAACTTATGTATACTTTATTGAGACTTGATATTTTACGGTTTCGTGGATCGGTGTATTTGTTGTTGTGTGTTTCTTATTCTTCAGACTGTGATTTATTTTCATTACTAATGAGTTGGCGTACTCATCATTACTCCATGCACCTCTGTGTGTAGATCCAGGTACTGGTTCTGAGCAGTAGCCATTTCAGTTCATTCATCGTCATCATTCGGGATTTCGAGGTAGCTGTCCAGCGTCCGCAACTTCTCAATTTCCCTTCCTTCATTAGTATTATTATTTTATTCCGAGACATGGTTTATGACATTAGCAGTGTTAGTTTTATTCTTAGATACTCGTGATCGGTTGACTCCAGTCCTGGGGGATTTGTTTAGATAGTAGATTATATTATTATGTTTGCTTAAAGATTTAGAGAAAATGTTTATACTCTGTTGCTGGTTATTATTGATTTTTGAAAAATTATATTAAAACAAATGTGTAGTTATGTGATAGTTGGCTATCCTAGTTCCACGATAGACGCCATCACGACCTGTTAGGATTTGGGGTCATGACACTTCTGGGGTCACATTTGGCTGCCTTTGGGTCACACAAATCGACAGAAAATTTTTCAGGTGTTGTTGAGGGTATTCAATGTGTGACCCAGAGAACAATCCCTTATTCTGTAGAAGATGCAGCATATTGTTGGTGATCTGGAATGTCTCCGCTTGTATTTGGGGCACAACAATGGCAGTGTCCAGGTTGTCAGCCGTTTGTTGTGCCCAATCAAAGAGTGCAACTTCTGGCACAAGAGGTGCCACCACTCCATCGTTTGGTACAATAGGTATCCGGTTATTTGTGTTGACGTTATCCACGTTTTCCATTTCAAGTTGCGGTAAGTGTTTGTCTTTCTTGTTAGCACGGTTAATGTCCAAAATGTTTTATCGGGGTCTGAGAGTCCTTCAAAAAGTTCACCAGTCCTCGAAGAGTTTCTAGGCATACACCTGAATCACACAAGCAAACGTGAGAATTTCAATGAAAAATTATTTAACACCGTAGAAAATTGAGCTAAACTAATAATTCTAGCGATACTTCTAAGTTGTAACAAATAACACCGTTAATTCCCCGGCAACAACGCCAAAATTTGATCACGCCCGACTATGCCTTATAAAAGACAAAGCGGTCGTTGCAAATATAATCTGATTTACAAGTCCGAAGTCGAATCCTCAGGGAACTAACTTACCTATTACAACCCTTAGTGATGCTAATATAAGCTAAGACAATTTTCGGATGCAAGATTTTTATCAATAATTATTGGGAGTTGTTAACTGAAAGAAATGATATTAAAACTAACAATATTCAAGATTAAAAATAACTCAATGGTAGAAAGATCTAGGGTATTAACTTCCCTAATTGCTAGACTAACTCTAACTCTTTCGATATAATCTCCCCGTATTACTCTATGAGGATTATGAGCTATGGGTTACCGCGATTATCTCTCGATCAACTACGGTAATTTACTAGAGCATTCTCTCAAACTGCTCTAGCTGATAATTTATGCAACTCTGAATTATCCCACCAAATTTTCGTTATTTCTAACCCCACTTTTAAATTCAAGTAATGAATCTTGTCAATTACCCAAAAGTGGTGTTGTTCAACAACAATCTAATCTAGTATTCTTTCTCAAGCAATACAAGGCAGTTAGACACGATTAATCAATGGCTCATTCAATTAATCACCATACAAAACATAGTTGAACAATCATAGATTAAACCTAGCTCAATTATAACAAAATTGAGTCAAACTTCATCTAACAATTGGTTCCATCAACCCTAGACGGATTATTTAGCTACTCATGCTAAAACACAAAGAAGGCATAAAATAATTCATAATTCCCAAAATAATGACAAAAGATGGAGAATGGAAAAACTCTAATTGTAGCATGGTCTTCTGACACTTGTTCTTGCCTCCAAAGTGAGTCTAAAACTAGCTTAACCCTTCTTGGACAAGTTTATGGGGTTTTAAATAGGGCTAGGCTGATTTATCTCGTTTTTACACTTAGGTCCGTGAATTTTCAGGGCGTTTCAGGACTCGACCGCGGCTGCGGCAGAACGCGGCGCGACCGCAGTGATTTGTGTATTTTCTGCCTCGTGTTGTTTGGAGCACCGCGTTCCAGCCGCGGTCAACCGTGGTCGCGGTGGGCTTCAGTCCAGCCATCCTTCGCCCTTTTCTTGCTTCTTTTCACTTGGGTTCTTTTTTATTTGCCTTATATTCTCGTGATTGGCTCCAAAACGCTCCTAAGTATATTTCGAACGTAGATTATTTCCTGCAAAGCATAAAAATACTATTTAGAGCATTTTGTTGTCATTTTTACACTTAAAACAACACTAAAGTATGATTCATTAATAGTGTAAATAGCGTCTATATAGCCTACTATCAATATATGACACGTGCTTTGTATTCATTTATTTGATAAAAACATCAAATACAAGATCGTTGATGAATAAACTTTTCTAATGTTGCTTTATATAACTCGATCAACAATCAAATTAGAGTCAGGAGGGTGTAAAGGTAACACATTGGCCTATTTTGACAAGTATCTCTCTTCAATAAGGGATATTCTAAAATAGGTAGATTTACAAGTGGTCATTCAAAAATAGCCATAGTTTCAAAAGTAATCGAAATTTAGCCACTTTTCATGTAAAGATAAATATGAACAAAAACACTATTCAAAATTCGAAAAATACTCTAACATAATATACTGAAATTCTAGTATAATATACTGGTTCCAACATAATATACTGGAGTTCCAGTATAATATACAGGTCCAACATAATATGCTGAAAGTTTATACACATGTGCACCGATCTCCAGTATATTATGCTGGAACTTTCCATATTGCAGCAAAATAGTAACTATTTTTTTATGACTTTGCAAACGATGGCTATTTTTGAATGACCAATCTGAAAACTAGCTAGCCCGTGCTATTTTTACTTTAATAAGTCGTGCCATTAAGAAAATCTGCATTGATTCTTATCCTCTTCTACCATGTAACTCGATGTTTTCATTTCTGACACGAATCATCTTTCTATACTTTCAGAAACAAAATGTCAGGTAAAGTGAAAAGATAATTCTCATCGAAGGAAAAGAGAATTATATGGACCAACCACAAATTACTATAACAAAGACCAATCAACACTTGGGATCCTCAAAAAAGCTGGTGGGTTTAATTTTGGTTAAGTAGGCTAGCACTTATCAACGGATGATCTCGTAAATGGCAAGTTATGCTATATACTTACCTAATTCTAAATATTTACATATTTTTACCTACTCTCAAATTAGTTACACTAAATATCTATCTGACCAAAAGTATTTACCCGCATACTCGACTTTATAATTTATTCTTCTACGCAACTGCCCTGCACTTATCCACATATTTTTCTTCTCCTTTTCTCTTTTTTTCCTTTCTGGCTGAAGCTTATATTTGGTTCCAGACGTTTATGTCCCCTTTTGTTCTTTTATAAAAAATTCAAAGTAGCCTTTCTCTTTACTTAGTAGCTATGCTGATTTTTTATTTTAATTTACAGGTGATGATTTAGCGGTTTAAAAAGGTTAAACGCAATAGACAACCCTTTAAATCTGTGCGAATATTTAATTTAGTCATCCAAATTAAATTTGTAACCATTTGAACACTAAATCTTTATTTATATTGTGCCATTTAGAACATGTTTGACCAAGCCTCTTGGAGGTTAAAAGTACTTATTTTGCTTATGAGTGTGTGTACAAAAATTTGGTATTAAAAAGTTCCACCATTTAAGGACCTTGAAGCTTGAAATTCATAAACTGAGTTTGATATTATGTAGTTGTTTGGTCTTACTAGAGTGTCTTTGAAATGTCAATTGAAGGTTGTGGCTAAATTTGGAGTCAATTTGATAGAGATTTTGGCGTAAATTTTTTAATTTTGAGTTGAAATTGAGTTGAACTATTGAAGAAGATGAATTTAATTTGTATACTAAAATGTTATACTATACCATTTTGGTATAGATTGTGGGTTCAAATTGGATTTGTTGAGTTTGTGGTTATTTTGATCCGATTCTGACCGGGTATGTTCGAAATGTTAATTAGAGGATGTGGCTATATTCTGAGTCAATTTGGTGGATATTTTAGAGTAGATTTTTAATGGGTTGAATTTGAGTTGAACTAACAAATAGGACCGATTTGTACTGTATACCAAAATGGTATATTATATACTGTATTGTATACAATTATTAATGCAATAGTATATAATTAACTACAATAGTATACTACTATTTTTTTTGAAGGAATGAATCAACCCTCTATATACCAAAATAACATAATATAAACTATTTTGGTTAATTCAATGGTGTATAATTTATTGCGTTGAACTGACCAAAAAGAATTTTATATTGTTTACTAAAAGGATATACTATATACTATATGATTCATTCCAATGATACACTATTATAGTATACTATATAATGTAACGGTATACTCTTACAATTATGTCTTTTTAGAATTTTTTAAAATTTTTATTGACAACTGATATTATTTCTGTTTAATAATTGAATTAAAAGAAAGAAAAAAAGAGCTCTTTACATACAAATATATACCATGTTGGTATAACTATATACATGGTATCATATGTTAGTTGGAATATTTTTTGGTTGTATTAGCCACATTTAATTGGTACATTATTTGATTTTTCTTTAGATAGTAGAATAGTGCAGTGTCACGACCCAATTTACCCTCCGAAAGGTATCGTGACATCAGCTAGTCTCTATGACTAGGTAAGCCTAGAAATTTGCAGAACACAAAAGAATCAATAAAATAAAGACATGGATATCAACTAGATGTAAGGTAGCTTCTTAGCATATACAGTTTGCATTTCCCAAAACCCGGAATGTCACCAACATCACAAGCTAAACTCTATGGTTCAATATACAAAACTGGAAATGAAAGTGTAGTCTCATATACGAACTATAGTTATGCTAAGATAGGAGGGGGGACTCAGAAGCTCTGCGAACGCTTCAGAAATACCTCAAAGTCTCCCGAAGATCTGTTACTCTACTGACTCCGGAACGGTTGCGCTGGAACCTGGATCTGCACATGAGAAAAACATGCGCAAAAGGGCGTGAGTACTCCACATTCGATACCCAATAAGTGCCAAGCCTAACCCCAGTCAAGTAGTGACGAGGTCAGGTTGCGGCTCTACTGAGTTTGCAAAAATAAACAGATATAATTAACAGTTAAGTAAAAAAAAATAGTAATAATTAACAGGAAGTAAAGTGAACCGGAAATAACGAAGAAATAAATCTCAGGTCTGCACAACATATAAATCAGGAGATAGTCGTACAATGCAATACATGGGAAAGTCTCAGGTCTCGGCCCGCAATCCCAATGTAATTATGCAAATCAATGCAAGGGAAAGTCTCAGGTCATAGCCCGCAGTCCCAATGTAAATATGCAATGCAATGCAAGGGAAAGTCTCAGGTCNAGCCCGCAATCCCAATGTAAATATGCAATGCAATGCAAGGGAAAGTCTCAGGTCATAGCCCGCAGTCCCAATGTAAATATGCAATGCAATGCAAGGGAAAGTCTCAGGTCGTAGCCCGCAGTCCCAATATAAATATGCAATGCAATGCAAGGGAAAGTCTCAGGTCATTTCCCGCAGTCCCAATGTAAATATGTAATGCGAGATGTATATCAGATATAGCGTAATTCAAAAGTTTGGGAAAACAGTTGGCAAATATAGAGGAAAGGTACTTAACCCAGTTTCAAATAATAGTAACGAGAGGAAAATCAGGTAAAATCATTGGACTTGAAAAAATCTTAAGCCGCTACTTAGTTAAACCAATAACCGAAATAATAGGAATTGAAGATGAAGTATATCATAAAAGGAAACAATGGATTTAGGGAAAATATCCCGTGCACGTACTCGTCACCTCACGTACACAGAGTTTTTATGTCAAAAATCAGTTATAAATGCCTAAGGGAATTTCCAAACACAGAGTTAGGCAAGCCACTTACCTCGACTGTGCTAATCAATCAATAATCATGCTCTTGCCACGAGTATCCAGCTCCGGGTGGCCCAAATCTATTCAATTTGATTTCCTGGTGTAAATACCATTCCAAGAAATCAAAATAACTAATAAATTCGAAGCTAACACGCGAAATTAGAAATTTTGACCAAAACGCCCCTTGGCCCACGTCTCGGAATCGGTTAAAAGTTATATTTTCCGGACACCCATTCACTCACGAACTCACTCGACCAGAAACATCGAAATCCGATGCCAAAAACCCCCTAAATTCTCAGAATTTCGGTTTGGGAAAGTTTCATCAAGTTCCCATGGGGTTTCCCCCATTTTTGATAATTAAACTAAAGAAAACAACTGGGATTAATGGTCTAACATTGAATTAGGATTAGAAAATGTTAGCTATGATCCTTCTCTTCAAAACCCACTGAAAATCGCAAAATCCCGAGCTCTCAAACGATTTTAGACTTATGAAATTCAACCCTCGGATTTTTGGAATAAACACACAGGGATCTCGCTGCGGTACCGCACCTGCGGAAAAAGCATCGCAGGTGCGGAATTCACTTAAGTCCACTGGGGCCGCACCTGCAGTCGTTTGACCGCGCCTGCGAAACCTAGGTCGCACTTGCGACCACTGGTCAATTCCTTCACCATCGCACCTCCGATCAGCCCTATCGCGCCTGCGCGTCCGCACCTGCGGGAAAACCTTCGCAGGTGCGAAAACACCAGAAGAAGGTCTGGTTCAGCAATTTGATAAGTTCCAAATTCTCCCGTTAAGCATCCGAAACAACCCCGAGGTCCCCGGGACCTCAACCAAAACTACCAACCGACCCTAATACCTTATTCGAACTAGGTCGAGCCTTACAAACACGTCTCATAACATCAAAAACATCGATGTGCATAGATTCAAGTCTAGGAACTTAGGAAAATTCTAGAATACACATCCGACGCCGAAACACGTCTAAACTCATCCGAATGACCTCAAATTTTGCACACAGGTCATAAACGACATTACGGACTTGCTGTCTTCCGGAAATCTATTCCGAGCCCGATATCAAAATCTCACCTATCGGCCGAATTCACCGAAAATCTAACTTTTGCCAATTCAAGCCTAAATCCACAACCGACCTCGAAAATACATTCCGAGTACGCTCCTAACCCCGAAATCACCCAACAGAGCTAACAGAGTCGACATAATCCCATTTCGGATCCGTCTTCACACAACTCTAGCTACGGCCAGATTTCTAAAGCTAAGATCCACATTTATGGACTATGTGTCCAAACTCACCCCATATTTCATCACTCAATGCACCGACAGGTTCCAATAACATAAATAGACATGAGAGAAACGGTAAATAGGGGATATGGGCATTATTTCTTATAACAACTGGCCGGGTCGTTACATACAGTATCTTGAATTTTTTTAATTTCCTTTATGCATGTGTATTATGTAATCATTTTGATTTTTTCTTTATGCGTTTGTTTTATATAATAGTATTTTAGTACAATATATTGAAATACATTATTATATTAATGTGTGGTACACTATTTTTTTATTTTTCTCTTTATGCATGTGTATTATGTAATAATAGTATAGTCATTTATGTTTGCATGGAATTAATTAGTATAATTGTATACCCTATTGGTATAATTATATGTCATATTGGTGTCATATGGTAGTTGGAATATTTTTTGGTTGTTATAGCTGCATTTTTAAGTGAATTCTATTATGAAATGATTTATATGATCATATTTTGCTGTGTTGGATTTTCTTGTACCTATGGACATAGATTTTGTGTATTATGTAATAAATTTTATAGTTATATGCAGTTGTTGGAACGACCTCGTACAACTATACACTCTAGTATAACTATATACTATATTGGTATCATATGCTAGATGGATCATTTTTTGGTTGTATTACAACAACAACAACAACAACAACAACAACAACAACAACAACAAACCCAGTTTGATCCCAACATATAGGGTCTGGGGAGGATAGTCTGTACGCAGACCTTACCCCTACGTAATGCAGGTAGAGAGGATGTTTCCAATAGACCCTCGGCTCAGGAAGGGCAAGAGGAAGAAGAGGGAAGCAAGCAAGGAAGAAAGATTGAAAAAAAAAATCACATAAGGATAAATAGTATCCAATAATAGCAATAGGGAATACAATACCTGAGGCGAATGAAACCGCATACCGTAATAAAAATATAAGAATATGAAGGGAAATGCATGCTACTAAACCTATCAGTGAATACTATAAACTACCTACTAACCTTCTACCTTAATCTTCGACCTCCACACCCTCCTATCAAGTGCCATGTCCTGCCAAATCACTTCTCCCCAGTACTTCTTAGGCCTACCTCGACCCCTTCTCAAACTCTCCACGGCCAACCTCCCACACCTCCTAACAGGGGAATCAATGCTTCTTCTCCTAACATGTCCGAATCATCTCAGATGCGACTCCCGCATCTTGTCCTCCACAGAGGCTACCCCCACACTGTCCCGGATAACTTCATTCTTAATCCTATCTTGCCTGGTACACCCACACATCCATCTCAACATCCGCATCTCTGCTACTCTCATCTTCTACACGTGGACTGGCCAACACTTAGCTCCATACAACATAGCGGGTCGAACCACCACTTGATAGAACTTACCCTTAATTTTTAACGACACATTCTTATCACATAGAACATCGGAAGCGAGCCTCCTCATCCACCCTGCTCCGATGCGATGTGTGACATCTTCGTCAATCTCCTCATTACCCTGGATAATAGACCCGAGATACTTAAAATTCACTCTCTTGGGGATAACTTGAGCATCACACTGATGTGCCGGAGAATTTCGGCACATTTAATATCGAATTGCTTGAATTATAGTTTGTTTTTATAGCATATACCCTTTATACTTATAGAATTTTGATGTTTTGCAGTGCATGAGGTGTAAATACTCAAGATCATGAAAAAGAAAGCAAAGAAGCTAAAAAGTGAGGAAAACAACACTATGCGATCGCATATCTGACAAGAGAGCATCGCATAACTTAAATGCGAATTGCATAACGTACCCAGGGATCGCAGATCGCAACAAAAAGACAGGCCAATTTCAAGAGCTAAAATGCGGTCGATTATGCGACCGCATAACTCACATGCGAGCCGTAGAAGTAACCGCAAAATCCCTGGTACCTGAAGTCGCCTCAAGAGTGCGATGCAAATCTGCGGTCGCATATATACAATGCAAACCGCATATCAACAATGCGATGACATCCAGGAAACTAGGGTTTAGAGATGCGATGAGAGCGTGAAGGATGCGAACCGCATTCCTGTTATGCGATAGGAATGCGATCGCATAACCTGCCAGCAGGGGTATTTTTGTCAGTTTTCTACCCTATCTCTGGCCCATTATAAAAGGATTTAATTGGGTTTTGTAGAGGAAGCTGGTCCAGTTTTTGAAGAACATTCCCCAATTAAATATTCTCTCTCCTTTTTGGAAGTATTAGAGCACTTCATCCTTGATTTGTATGCATCCATGACACTTAATACCTTTAGCTTTTTGTCATTTATTATGAGTAGCTAGCCTTAAATACTAAGGTTGTGGACCCTAAAAGGGTGTTATATATTTGGGTATTTAACATTGAATATATGCATAATGGGTTGTTGATATTTATTTACTCTTCATTTTATACTTGTTGTTAGTGGTTGCAAATATTAACTTATGCCATAAATTCTTTCTTAGCTTGGAAAAGTGGGTTAGAATTGGTAAGAGTAAATATCAAAAACTCAAGGCTTTAAACCTTGTTTAATGGAATCACTTAGGAATAATATGGTTTTATTTGGCATAAAGTGATTTGGTTTTATTGCAACTCTTGTATATTTGGGAAAATTATAAAGAGAAAGTACTACTCTATTATTGGAAAATATTGGGTAGTCATTAAGAAATCTATTGCATATCAAGAACTTCCCATTAAAAATATATCATATTAATACCCATGTGCATTACACTTCATCAAAGGGGACACAACCTTGGTTTGCTCAATCCTATTAATTACAATTTTAGTTTAATCTCATTACCATTACCTTTATTAGATTATTACAAAATCAACCCCATCTGCATGTTACATTAATGGAAAAGAATTACGATTTGAGTTAAGAATCACACTGTCAAAGTAATATCTTCACACCTATTCCTTGTGGGATTCGACCCCAACCTTGTTGGGTTATTATATTTGAGTTCGACCGATTTACACTATTTTAAAGTATAATTTGAGCGTATCACACGCTATTAGATGTATTTAATGGTACACTATTTGATTTTATTTTAATAATAGTAATATAGTATAATATATTGAAATACTTTATTATATTAATATGTGATACACTATTTTTTTATTTTTCTCTTTATGCATGTGTGTTATGTAATAATGATATAGTCATATAGTTTTCGGGAATTAATAAGTAAAAATATATACCATGTTGATATAGTTATATGTTATATTGGTATCATATGGTAGTTTGAACATTTTTTGGTTGTTTTAGCTGAAATTTTAAGTGAATTCTATTATGAAATTATTTAAATGAACATGATTTATAGTACTGGAATTTTTGTGTTCCGATGGACATAAATTCTGTGTATTATGTAATAGTTTTTATAGTTATAGGCAATTATTGGAATAACCCCATACAACTATGTACCCTGTTAGTATACAGAATGAGCAAGTTGCATTGCGAATATTTAGCTTGCAATGCGAGCATATAATTTTCTCATACTTTCATTTCATCCTTTAATGTTTTGGTACAATAGTATAGTCGCAGATAGTTGCAGCAATATTCTAGAGCTATACTCTGTTTGTATACATGTATACTACATTGGTATCATATGGTACTACAAGTCTTTTTTGCTACTTATACTTTTATTGCATTTTTCAATATTTCATTATCATTTCTATTCTAATTAGTATATATAGAGATTTGGTGGTCGTAGATTATTTTTTTTGCTACATAACTAGTTGTGTTACTACTAATGATAGAGTGTATACTTTTGAGACTACGAGGCGGTACCTCGAGAGTTCTCCTCGCACATTTACTTTTGAGACTACGAGGCGGTACCTCGGAAGTTTCTCCCTGCATATTTACTTTTAGAACTACGAGACGGTATCTCAGGAGATCCGATGTTGCTTATTTCCGTGTATTGTTCTGTTATTTCATTGTGTTTTTCTTGTTAAACTCTAGTCTTTTATTATACTGCTTATTCTCCTATTATTATTATTATATATACCAGTGGGCCTGACCTGACCTCGTCACTACTCGACCGAGTTTAGGCTCGGCACTTACTGGGTACCAAATGTGGTGTACTCATGCTACTCTTCTGCATATGTTTTGTGTGCAGATTCAAGTGCTCGTTATCATCCGCAATATCTGTGAGTTCGAGGCAGTCGTTGGAGACTTCAAGGTATATTTGTCGTGTCTGCAGACCTCAGAGTCCTCTTCTATTCTTCCTCTTGTCAAACACTTTTCCTGTATTAGTTTTACTAGATTCCAGTGTATAGAGATGTTATTTACTTTCTATATCTTGTGACTCATGACATTCCGGGTTTTGAAAAAGCTGTGTAAGTAGAGTTTGGTTATTGTACACGCTGAGCGACATCATTTTTGTTTATTCAGTATCTATTGCAATTAGAAGTCAAACTTTATTTTTCCGATATTGGTATTTTTCGTAAATTGTTAGGCTTACCGAGTCGTAGTGACTAGGTGCCGCCACAACGTGGTTCAGAGGGATGTTTGGGTCGTGACATCTTAGGTACTTGTTAAATGATCCTAGATAGGGTATTCTTTTATCCAACACTTCTAATACTTCTCGTGTGGCCTATGTTGAGTCTGATTGGGCTGCTTGTACCCATTCTCGCAAGTCTATCACTGGTTTCTTCATTAGCTTTAGTGGGTGACCCATTTCTTGGAAATGCAAGAAGCAACCTACTATTTCTCTTTCCTCTGCTGAAGTTGAGTACTGAGCTTTGAGGAAAGTTGTAGCTAAGGTCTCTTGGTTGGTTCGCTTATTTGGTGACCTGGGCTTGGTCTTATCCTCCCCTATTCAGGTCTTTTGTGACAGCGATGCTGCTTTGCATATCGCCAAGAACCCTGTTTTCCATGAAAGGACCAAGCACATTGATATTGACTGTCACTTTGTTCATGATTGTTTGCAGTCCGGTTTGATCTCTCTCCATCATATTTCTACTGTTGATCAACCTACTGACATTTTAACCAAGTCTCTTGCAGGCCCTCTCCATTATCATTTTCTTGGCAAGCTTAGAGTGGCTTCCCTCTCTAGCTCAATGGGGGTGTTGGGCTGAATAATTCTTCCACTACAAGGCTCATTAGTCAAATTAGTCAGTAGCTGTGATTCTTTATTATTTGGGCTCATTTTTGTATAGGACCCGACCCAATCCAACTTGTAACTAAGTTATTTTGACTATATACTTTCAGATGCTTTTAGAATAGGATAGAGAACAGTAATAAAAAAAATATCTCTTTTCTCTCCCGATTTAGGGTTTTTCTTCATTTTAAATTGCTTCAATTGACTCCGATAATTTCCACAAAGAACAAATGTGGTTGCTTATGCTGCGCAACAAACTTTTGCGCAATCAATACGTACAACTAGTACTTTAGCAGCACAATTTTTGCAACCTCATATCTAATTCCCAAGAATATTCCTTTTGTAATGAACCTGCTCAGGATCATATCCATGCTTTATCTTTTACTAGTAAATGTGGTAGTAGTTGTAATCTTATGCTTCCTCAGCATCACCCTTATTGTACTCATGGTTTACAATAGTTAATGTGAACTTATCTTTTCCTACTAAAAAAAAGAAAAGAAATTATAGCTAAATTTTCTATTAACATTAATAAAATAGCTACTTGTGAATTTTCTCCCTTAACCAGTGTCAAATGTAGTTCTTCAGTAATGGGTTCATATGAACCAAGCATTTTCAATGTAGAGCATATATGTATATCTAAGATTCATTAAAATTTCATCGACTTTTACATTCAAAAAGATGCTAAGAACAACAAGCAAATTATTCAGTGCGTACTCAAAGGACAGTGACTACGGGTTTCCCAAAAAATTTCCAAAGAAAAGAGGCTAAGAACCCCTTTAAAAATTTTATGACTAAAATATGATACTGCTCCTTTTGAAGATTTTATTACCTGCCTGCCGCTTCCCTTCCAATTCCCGCGCCAATTCTCCACCCAAGGCTCTCTCCTTTTTCTTCCATTTTTAAAATATATTTTTCATTTTTTTTGTCTTTTTCATTTTCTTTTTTCCCATTTCATCTTTTTTTTCAATTTGTTTTCTTTTTCTTTCTAATAAAATTTTGCACTCTTTTTAAAAAAAAAAAATTTAAATTTTTTAAAAATTCTTTCTAGTAATAATCTCTCAATTTTTTTTTCTACTTTATCACTATCATATTATTTGAAATAAACTAAAAATATGACGTAGAAGATGCGAGAAAGACTATGATAACTTTCACTGAAAAAGTAGATCAAGCTAATTTAGTCATGAAGAGAGCCTTACTTACAATTAATCACATTGTAAAAAGTATCCAATATATTGCCAAAGCTTATAGGAGATTACAATTAAAATCAAAGTTATACATATCTTACTGTAACTAAAAATACACTAAGTCAT
The DNA here is from genome assembly GCA_005239525.1 of Nicotiana knightiana. NCBI lineage: Eukaryota > Viridiplantae > Streptophyta > Magnoliopsida > Solanales > Solanaceae > Nicotiana > Nicotiana knightiana. The sequence goes on along the minus strand of ML435003.1, from coordinate 103,578 downwards.
TAATTTTAATGTAAAAAATGAACATCTTAATTTTAGAGTTTAGTGAAATTCCAACTTCTGCTTTTATTATGCTTTCATTTTTGAAGGCTGAGTTTTTTCGACACACTCCCGCCCGTCCAGTCCAAAAGAAAAAATAACTTAATAGTTGTTTGTATAACTTATTTTTGCACAAAGTGAAGCTATTTTTCGGTGAGCATATTTCTTTAAATTAGTTTTGGGTACGTGCGTTGTGTGTACTCTATCTAAATGAGCATAATATTTTAGAAAATTACATGAATATAAATCTATAAACTATTATATTTAAAACTAATGAATTTAATTTATATATTCTAATTTTAGTAAGAACTATCTCGACAAAAAATCACAAAAGTTACGTTTTACGGGCAAAACTTAATTGTATTTTGATATCTTGCATGTTGGCTTATGTTTAAATCTCACTAAATTCTAATTTCTTTTAACATAGAAATTTAGGCAATTCTTTTTCTTGATTTGTGTTTGTTTCTCCTGAATGTAAAAAGAAAAAGTTCATAAAAAGGCTAATGACATAATTTATTAACTCAAATAAAGATTATAAAAATGCATGAACTTATATCTAATTTGAGCCTTATTACTTTGATCATTCTTTTAACAAAAATCATGCAATAGAAAAAGGAAGAATTTTATATGATATTTATCATAGTAATTAACACGTCTTTATGGACTGCTGGAAAATAAAATTTTGGATAAAGATCAAATTTGAAATGAAAATTAGTTTTAAAAGTGGATAGTTTTTTATTTATTTATATTTAGCTATGTTAAATGGTCAAAATTTTATTGTTAATTTGATTCCTTTGGATTATGTTCATTAATCTTATTATTATGACTAAAATAAGTGTGTCTTTATATCTTTATATATATATATATACATATGTAATTTTTATATATGCTTCCTTATTTAATCAAATAACTATTAATTATCACTTAATGATTATTTCATCGTTCAATTTGCATCCTCTCTTCCAAAAATTTGTGCTTCAATTTTCCACCATATTTTATCTCTTCTCAAACTCGTCAATACTTTATTTTGGTCTTTCATAATTTGTAAATAAATAAGGCGAAATTGGTGAAAAATAAAATTTTTCTTTTTCGTTCGAATCAGAGTAAAATTTGGTATCATCAATGAAAATCATCTTCGGGTTCTTCTGTGACAACCCGGTCAGTCGTCTTGAGAGTTATGGCCCTCATCCCCCATAAATGTTTTCCCCGTATCTATTTCTGCTATTGTGACTTGCCGGGAGGTTTCGTTTTGGTTTTCGGAGTGAATTGAGACACTTAGTCTCTTAATTGGAAGCTTAAGTTGGAAAAATTGACCGGATGTCGACTAGTGTGTAAACGACCTCGGATCCGAATTTTGATGGTTCCTTTATCTCCGTTAGATGACTTTGAACTTAGGAGCGCACCCGAAACGTGATTTGAAACTCCGTAGTATAATAAGGCTTGAATTGGCAAAAGCTGGAATTTTGGCGATTTTGGTCGGCAGTAGAAATTTTGATATCGGGGCCAGATTCTGATTCCGAAATTTGGAATAGGTCCATAGGGTTGAATATGACTTGTATGCAAAATTTGGGGTCAATCGAACGTGGTTTGATATGTTTCGGCATCGGTTGTTGAATTTGGAAAATTATAAGTTCTTTAAGTTTGAATCGGAGGATGATTCGTGATTTTTAGCATTGTTGATGTGGTTTCAAGGCTCGACTAAGTTCGTTTGGTAGTTTAGGATTGATTGGTATGTTTAGTTGAGGTCTCGGAGGCCTCGGGTGAGTTTCGGGTGCCTAACGGAATGAGTTGGGACTTAGCAGAATTTCTGAAGTTGCTAGTTCTGGTGTTTTCGCACCTGCGGTGGGAAGTCGCAGGTACGACCCCGCAAAAGCGAGGATGGGGTCGCATGAGCGCTTTTAGACTTGGGAGCCAGTGGTCGCATATGCGACGGGGGAGCCACAGAAGCGGAGCGGCATCTGCGGAATCTGCGGATGGGTGGTCGCAGAAGCAGACGGGAGAGGAAACCAAGGTTCCGCAGAAGCGCATCCGCAGATGCGAATATAGGTGCATAGGTGCGGAGTCTTAGGAGTTAATGAAATTCCGCAGGTGCGGAGCTCTAGCCATAGAAGCGGTACCACAGAAGCGGTTAATGGACCACATGCGTGGTTTAACTGGCAGAAAAGGGGGGAAATCGAGGGTTTGATTCGTTTCTTCATTTTTGGACTTGGGAGCTTGGGAATTGGCAAATTTTCAAGGGATTTTCAGAGAGATATGGGTAATGATTCCTAACTCATTTTTAGTTGTATTTCATTAATCTATAGTTGTTTTCTCCATTTAGTTTCGGATTTCAATTGAAATGTTGGATAAATGAGGGAAAAATTTCCCAACCGAATTTCTGAGTTTTGATTGAGATTTAGACATTGGATTTGGAAAATTTTGGTGCGAGTGAACTCATGAGTGAATGGGTATTCATATTTGGTAACTTTTACTCGATTATGAGACGTAGGCCCGATGAGGCTATTTGGGCGAATTTCTAAATTCTTGTCTTATCTTTGATTTCAGTAGCTAGATTAGTTTCTTGTAGTTGTATTTATGTTATGTAATTTATTTTGACTAGATTTGGGTCATTCAGAGTCAGATTTTCGTGGAAAGAGTGTTGTTTCGGATTGATTTGAGCTTGGTTCGAAGTAAGTGGCTTGCCTAACCTTGTGAGGGGAAACTCCCCTTAGGATTGATACTGTTGTTGACATATAAGCATCGTGTACGTGAGGTGACGAGTACGTACATGGGTTAATTATTGTAAAAACCCGATTTCCACTATGTAATGACCTATTTTTCCTTCTTATTTAAATTTATTCAGCATGTGTAGTATCATGTTAGACTAAGATAGCATGCCTACTTGCCTTAACTATTTATCTGAACTACGTGCAGCATGTTTAGTGAATCTACTTGTCTTTCCTTAACTTGTACTTAGGTTGAATTGTAGGATTTCGTGTCGTAACTATTGAATTCTATTACTTGGCTATATATTTACTTTGGGACTACGGAACGGAATTCTGGGATATCCCCCTGTACTGCATATTTACTTTGGGACTATGGAACGGCATTCCAGGAGATCCCCATGTACTGCATATTTACTTTGGGACTACGGAAGGTATTCCTGGAGATCCCCCTATCTTGCATATTTACTTTGGGATTACGGAACACTATTCCGGGAGATTTCCCTTCACATTTACGTTTGGGACTACGAGATGGTATCTCGGGAGATCCCTTGTTGTATTTATGTGTACTAAGTTGTTGTCTTCTATGATTTCTTTCTTGTTAAATTTCAATCTTTATTTTACTGCAATATTTAATTCTGCCTTGATTTATTATACACACACACACACACTAGTAGGGCCCTGACCTGTCCTCGTCGTTACTCGACCGAGGTTAGGCTTGGCACTTATTAGGTACCATTATGGTGTACTCACGCCCTTTCCTGCACATATTTTTTGTGTGCAGATCTAGGTTTCTCCTACCAGCCTCTTTCATAGTTGTAGTAGATGTTGTCAGAGACATCAAGATACATCTGCCCGCGCCTGCAAATCCTCGCAGTCCCCCTCTATCCCCCTATGTTCATTTCCCCTCTTGTCTATAGACAGTGATGTATAGAACAATTAGGACCCGTAGAAGCTTGTGACTTATGGAGTTCCAGGTTTTGGGAGTGTTTTGTACATTTTGGAAGTTGATTATTATATATGCCGAGCGGCATCTCAACTTCTTACTTTAGTTATCTATTACTGTTAGCTGTTAATTTTCATGTTTTCATTTCATTTCCGCAAAGTGCTAGTCTTACCTAGTCGTAGAGACTAGGTGACGTCACGGCAATTCACGGAGGGAGGATTGAGTCGTGACAAGTTTGTATCAGAGCTCTAGGTTCATAGGTATCGCGAGTCACAAACCGATTTATTAGAGTCTCGCGGATCGGTATGGAGACGTCTGTACTTATCTTCGGGAGGCTATGAAACTATTAGGAACAATCATACTTCTTTGATTTCCTTGTCGTGCGAGTTATTGGCATCAAATTCTCTATTCTATTCTTTCTCACAGATGGTGAGGACTTGTATCGGGAGATCTGACGATCAGGCACCCGAGCCCCCTGCTAGAGCCGCCAAAGGCCGGGGTCGGAGTAGAGGACGACCATACAGTGCAGCCAGAGCACCTGCGCAAGCTGCGATAACGGAGCCCTCAGCAGCTCCAGCTAGAGGGCAGGCACCGGAGGTTCCCATTGTTGTACCAGCCCTCCAGGAGACTCTAGCCTAGTTCATGAGCATGTTCAACACTTTAGCTCAGGTTGGATTGATCCCACTAGCTCCCGCCACATCTCATGTCGGGGGAGGGGCACAAACTCCTGCAGCCCGCCTACCTAAGTAGAGGGTCCAGGTTGATCAGGCCCCAAAGTTCATTCCTATGCCGTTAGTAGCTTCGGTTCAGCATGAGACCAAGGCAGCCACTTCTGAGGCGGAGCAGCTCAGACTTGAGAGGTACAAGAAGTACCACCTACCTACTTTCAGCGGATTAGCTTCAGATGATACTCAGGGTGTTTTCTGAAGAGTGTGATTGTATCCTCCGTACTATGGGCATAGCGGAGATGAGTGGGGTTTCTTTTACCACTTTCCAGGTTAGAGGAGCAGTCTATCAATGGTGGCATGCTTATGAGCTGAGTAGTCCGGACGAGGAAGGCTCACTCACATGGACTCAGTTATCGAATATGTTTTCGAGAGAGTATATATGTTCCTCAGAGTCTCAGGGATGCATAGCGTGCGGAGTTTGAGCAGCTGTGCTAGGGTTATATGATTGTGTCAAAGTATGCAGTCTGTTTCAGTGAGTTGGCCCGACATGCACCGGCCTTGGTTGCCACAGTTCGGGAGAGGGTTCGTTTTATTAAGGGACTCCACCCCAGTATCAGGACCAATATAGCCAAGGAGTTGGAGATGGATATCTCTTATCAGCAGGTCATGAGTATTGCCAAGAGAGTGGAGGACATGCTTGCCCGGGACAGAGAGGAGAGAGAGGCCAAGAGGTATCGAGAGATTGGTTATTATTGTGGAGTTTGTGCCCCAGCAGCTCGCCGTGGTAGGGGTTACGTGAGTCGCCCTGATCATTCAGCTCCTCCAGCCGCCAATGGTGTTCCAGCTCCTTCCAGGCCCCAGGAGCCTAATTATGAACTGCCAGCATCTAGTATACCTCCTGCTCTTAGCGGCTAGTCCGGCAGGCCAGGCCCGAGTCAGTCACAGCAGCCACGTCCTCCGAGGGGTTGTTTTGAGTGTGGTAACACTCGCCATATGGTGAGGGATTGCCCCATACTTGGGAGGGGTTCATCTCCACACACTTCTCAGCTACCACGTGCTCCACCGGGTCCTCCGGCCATGCTTCCAGCACCAGCTACCACCCCACCTACTCAGCCAGCTCGAGGTGGAGGTCGGGGAGGTCGAGGTCGCCCTAGAAGGGAAGGCCAGGCCGGGTATTATGCTCTTCCAGCTCGTTCAGAGGTAGTTGCTTCCGATACTATCATCACAGGTATTTCTCCAGTATGTCATAGAGATGCGTCAGTATTATTTGACCCAGACTCTACGTATTCATATGTGTCCTCTTATTTTGCTCCACATTTGGGTGTATCTCAGGATTCTTTGAGTTCCCTTTTTGATGAGTCTAATCTTGTGGGAGATTATCTTATTGTGGACCGCGTGTATCGATCGTTCTTTATTGCTCTTAGTGGTTTTGAGACCAGAGCCGATTTGTTACTGCTCAGCATGGTAGATTTTGATGTTATCTTGGGCATGGACTGGTTATCACCCCATTATGCTATTCTTGATTTTCACGCTAAGACCGTGACGCTTGCTATGCCAGGCTTACCGCGATTAGAGTGGACGGGTACCTTAGAGTGTACACCCCACAGAGTTATTTCATTTCTTAAGGCTCAACGAATGGTTGAGAAGGGGTGTGATGCGTATCTAACTTATGTGAGAGATTTCAGTATTGATACCCCTACAGTTGAGTCAGTTCCAGTGGTGAGGGATTTCTCAAATGTGTTTCCAGCTGATCTTCCAGGCATACCGCCCGACATAGATATTGATTTTGGCATTGATTTGCTGCCGGACACTCAGCCCATCTCTATTCCTCCTTACCGTATGACTCCTACTAAGTTGAAGAAGTTGAGCAGTTATAGGAGTTGCTTGATAAGGTCTTCATTCGTCCCAGCGTGTCACCTTGGGGTGCTGCGGTCTTGTTCCTGAAGAAAAAGGATCGTTCGATGCGCATATGTATTAATTATCGCCAGCTGAACAAGGTTACAGTGAAGAACAGGTACCCATTGCCTTGCATTGATGACTTATTTGATCAGTTACAGGGTGCCAGGTTGTTTTCCAAGATTGACTTGCATTCATGCTATCATTAGTTGAAGATTCGGGAGCCAGATATCCCGAAGACTTCTTTCAGGACCCGATATGGTCACTATGAGTTTCTTATCATGTCTTTTAGGCTGACCGATGCCCTAAAAAACTTTATGTATTTTATGCACAGTGTGTTCCGGCCTTATCTTGACTCATTCGTCATTGTGTTTATTGACGACATTCTTGTGTATTCCCGGACTTGGGAGGATCATGAGCAGCACCTGAGGACTATGCTTCAGACTTTGAGAGAGAAGAGGTTGTATGCAAAATTTTCTATAGTGTGAGTGTTGGCTAGACTCAGTGGCATTCTTGGGTAGTGGTATCGAGTGATGGGATCAGGTATATCCGAAGATGGTGGAAGCGATGTAGAGTTGGCTTAGACTGTCATCAGCTACGGAGATCCATAGTTTTCTGGATTTGGATGGTATTACCGTCATTTGTAGAGGGATTCTCATCTATTGTAGCACCTATGACCAGGCTGACCCAGAAAGGTGCTCCATTCAGGTGGACAAAGGAGTGCGAGGAGAGATTTCAGAAGCTCAAAGCAGCTTTGACTACATCCCCAGTATTGGTATTGCCTACAGGTTCGGGGTCTTACACCGTCTATTGTGATGCTTTGTGGATTGTTCTTGGCTCGGTGTTGATGCAGGACGGTAGGGTGATTACCTATGCGTCTAGACAGTTGAAGGTGCACGAGAAGAACTATCTTGTCCACGATCTTGAGTTAGCAACTATTGATCACGCCCTGAAGATTTGGCGGCACTATTTGTACGGTGTGCTTTGTGAGATCTACACCGACCGTCGAAGTTTGCAGCACTTGTTCAGGAAAAAGCATCTTAACTTGCATCAGCGGAGGTGGTTGGAGCTACTTAAAGATTATGACATCACCATTTTGTACCACCCTGGGAAGGCCAATGTGGTGGCCGATGCTTTGAGTCGCTGGGCGGAGAGTTTGGGGAGTTTAGCACATCTTCCAGCAGCAGAGGGACCCTTAGCATTAGATGTTCAGGTCTTAGCCAGCAAGTTTGTCAGATTGGATATTTCGGAGCCGAGACAGGTATTGGCTTGCGTGGTCTCTAGGTCTTCCCTTTATGATCGTATCAGGGAGCGTCATTATGATGACCCCCATCTGCTCGTCCTTCAGGACAGGGTTCAGCAAGGTGATGCTAGAGATGTGACTATTGGTGATGATGGCGTGTTGAGGATGCAGGGCTGGATATGTGTGCCCAACATAGATGGGCTTCAGAAGTTGATTCTTGAGGAGGCCCACAAATTGCGTTATTCCATCCACCCCGGTGCCGCTAAGATGTACCAATTTTTGAGACAACACTATTGGTGGAGAAGGATGAAAAAAGATATAGTGGGGTTTGTGGCTCGGTGTTTCAACTGTCAGCAGGTTAAGTACGAGCACCAAAGGCCAGGTGGATCACTTGAGAGGTTAGAGATCCCAGAGTGGAAGTGGGAGCGGGTCACCATGGATTTCATAGTTGGACTCCCACGGAATTCGAGGAAGTTCGACGCTTTTGGGTGATTGTTGACAAGCTGAGCAAGTCAGCTCATTTCATTCCAGTGATGACTACATATTCTTCCGAGCAGCTGGCTCGAATCTACATTTGTGCGATTGTCAGGCTTCATGGCATACCGGTATCTATTATTTCTGACCAGGGTACGTAGTTTACATCACGGTTCTGGAGAGTCGTAAAGTAGGAGTTGGGTACTAGAGTGGAGCTGAGCATATCATTTCACCCTCAGACGGACATGCAATCCAAACACACTATTCGGATACTAGAGGATATGATTCGTGCATGTGTGATGGAGTTTGGAGGGTCATGGGACCAGTTCTTTCCACTTGCGGAGTTTGCCTACAACAACAGTCATCAGTCCAACATTCAGATGGAACTTTATGAGGCTCTGTATGGTAGGCGACGTCGGTCCCCAGTGGGTTTTTTCTCGCCCAGGTGAGGCCCGATTATTGGGTACAAACTTGGTCTAGGATGTCCTGGATAAGGTGAAGGTAATTCAAGATCAATTTCGCACAGCCCAATCCAGACATAAGAGTTATGCGGACCGGAAGGTTCACGATGTAGCATTCATGGTTGGAGAGAGAGTCTTGCTCTGGGTATCGCCTATGAAGGGCATTATTAGATTCATGAAGAAGGGCAAGCTGAGCCCAAGGTACATTGATACTTTTGAGGTGTTGCGGCGTGTTGGGGAGGTTGCTTATGAGATTGCCTTACCTCCCAGCCTAGCATGGGTTTATCCGGTATTCCACGTTTCTATGATCCAGAAGTATCACGGTGATCTGACTCATGTATTGGATTTCAGCTGAGTCTAGTTGGACAAGGATCTACCTTATGCTGAGGAGCCGGTGACTATTTTGGATAGGTAGGTCAGAAAGCTCAAGTCAAAGATCATTTCTTAAGTGAAGGTTCAATGGAGGGGTGAGTCAGTCGAGGAGGCGACTTGGGAGACCGAGTAGGATATGCGGAGCCGTTATCCTCATCTTTTCACAACTTCAAGTATGTCTCTAAACTCGTTCGAGGACGAACGATTATTTTAAGAGGGGGAGGATGTGATGACCTAACCGGTAGTCTTGAGAGTTATTGCCCTGATCTCCCATTAATTGTTTCCCTCATATCTATTTCTACTATTGTGACTTATCGGGAGGTTCTTTTTGGTTTTCGGAGTGAATTGAGACACTTAGTCTCTTAATTGGAAGCTTAAGTTAGAAACATCAACTGGATGTCGACTTGTGTGTAAACGACCTCGAATCTGAATTTCGATGGTTCTGTTAGCTCCGTTAGATGATTTTGGACGTAAGATCACGTCCATAATGTGATTTTGAGGTCCGTAGTAGAATATGACTTGAATTGGCAAAAGTTGGAATTTTGGCGATTATGGTTGGTAATGGAAATTTTGATATCGGGGCTGGATTCCGATTTCAGAAGTTGGAATAGGTCCATAGGGTTTAATATGACTTGTGTGCAAATTTTGGGGTCAATCAAATGTGATTTGATTGGTTTTGGCATCGGTTGTTGAATTTGGAAAATTCTAAGTTCTTTAAGTTTGAATCGGAGGATGATTCGTGATTTTTAGCGTTATTGATGTGGTTTGAAGGCTCTAATAATTTCGTTTGGTGTTTTAGGATTGGTTGGTATATTTGGTTGAGGTCCCGGAGGCCTCAGGTGAGTTTCGGGTGCTTAACGAAATAAGTTGGAACTTAGGAGAATTTCTGAAGTTGCTGGTTCTCGTGTTTTCGCACCTGCGGTAGAAAGTCCGCAGGTGCAGCCCCGCAGAAGCGAGGATTGGGTCGCAAGAGAGCTTTAAGACTTGGGAACCAGTGGTAGCAAATGCGACGGGGGAGTCGCAGATGCGGCGGAGGAGCCGCAGAAGCAGAGCTGCATTTGCAGATGGGAGGTCGTAGAAGCGGAGGGGAGAGGAAACCAAGGTTCCGCAGAAGCGGACGAGTTAGCGCAAAAGCGCATATGCAAATGCAGATATAGGTGCGCAGGTGCGGAGTCTGAGGATTTAATAAAATTCCGCAAGTGCGGAGCTCTAGCCGCAAATGCGGTTTAACTGGCAGAAAAAAGGGAAAAATAGAGGGTTTGATTCATTTCTTCCTTGTTGGCCTTAGGAGCTCGGGAATTGGCGATTTTTGAAGGATTTAAAGAGAGATCTTTGGGGTAACCATTTTCCTAACTCGTTTTTGGTTTTATTTCATTAATCTATAGTTGTTTTCTCCATTTAATTTCGGATTTGGATTGAAAAGTTGGGAAAATGGGGGAAAAGTTCCCCAACCGAATTTTTGAGTTTTGATTGGGATTTAGACATCGAATTTGGATAATCTTGGTACGAGTGAACTCGTGAGTGAATGAGTGTTCATATTTGGTAACTTTTACTCGATTTCGAGATGTGGGTCTGGTGATGCTTTTAGGGCGAATTTCTAAATGTTTGTCATAGCTTTGATTTCAGTAGCTAGATTAGTTCCTTGTGGTTGTATTTATGTTATGCAATTGATTTTGGATAGATTTGGATCATTCGGAGTCGGATTTTCGTGGAAGGAACGTTGTTTCGGATTGATTTGATCTTGGTTCGAGGTAAGTGGCTTGCCTAACCTTGTGCGGGAGAAACTCCCCTTTGGATTGGTACTGTTGTTGATATATGAGCACCGTGTACGTGAGGTGACGCGTACGTACACGGGCTAATTGTTGTTAAAACCCAATTTCCACTAAGTAATAACCTGTTTTTCCTTCTTATTTGAATTTATTCAGCATGTGTATTATCTTGTTAGACTAAGATAGTATGCCTACTTGCCTTAACTGTTTATCTGAACTACGTGCAACAGGTTTAGTGAATTTACATGGTGTATTGGTAAAAAAGAGCTTCACACGTGTAATAAATCTTGATGACTCAGCAGTCTACGTGGAGCAATGAAGACACGACAACTGGACAGGACTCAATGAAGAGGTATAAGGCAAAGAGGCACGGCAAATTACACACACGACTTAATTAGCTACGGAAGTCTAAACCTGATTGAGAAGATGAAGAGACATGGTCAAAATGTATCTAGGCGGAACAAAGGGCAGATTCATAGATCTTCAATTAGTGATCCACACGTTACACAACATTCACGCAACAGCTACGGTTACTCATTGTAACGTTACATTAATGTCATAATTAGTCATTAATTCTCAATCACTGAAAAGGGCAGACGTTATATTAGGAAATTCCCTATATAAGGGAGTAAAATATAACCTGTAAGGGACATCCAAACTACTATTGCAATACACTTTACTTTTCGTGCATCTCATTGATTTTTCTTTATTTAATTACTTACAATAATCAGTCTTGCCTTGGTTATCAGAAACCCGTGTTCATCATAAAAATAGCTTTGGTCAAAGGATCTAATTTTTTGGTTAAACAAATTGGTTCGATTACCGAGAAACTAATAATCTTTGTTTTCTTTTCAAGCAATATCCTCTTAAATATGTCAAACTCCAACGACAACAACCAACAAAGGAATGGAACCCTAGTTTCATCACCTTCAGGAACCCCACGTGGTTCAAGGGAACAATCCCCAGAAAGATCCAATAACTACAACGATAATAATGATCAAACGGTAGAACAAGATAGGGTAAAGCAAATGATTGCAGAGTATGTGAGCCAGGCTTTGCAAAAATTTGCGAGGGGATTACCAGCAGCGTCACCTGCACCACTGACACCACCCCCTAATAATACCATCACCATGGAAAATCCTCAGTCTAGGTTGGCAAACTCAGGAATGGGAGATACTCCTAATGAATCTCTCGAAGCGAGACCAGGTATGTCTAATAACTCTGAATTATAGACTTTATTACTAGCTTTGCAGAAACAGGTGAAGGAACAAAATAATTGAATCGAACAAATTTCTGGAGTACCACCTGTTATCAAAGGCATTGACGTTGATAGATATTCTCAACAACCTTGGAAACCAAGCGCAACACCCGTACCTATTCCCAAGAAGTTTAAAATGCCTGACGTTCCTAAGTATGACGGGACAACCGACCCACGCGACCATGTGACTGCTTTTACCACCGGAGTGAAGGGCAACGACTTAACAAAACAAGAAATTGAGTCGGTCCTAGTTAAAAAGTTTGGAGAAACACTTACCAAAGGGGCACTAACCTGGTATTCTCTTCTCCCTGAAAACTCTATTGATTCTTTTGTTGAGCTTGCAGATTCTTTCATAAAGGCACATCCGGTGTGCAAAAAGTCGAGAAAAGGATGGAGGACATCTTTAACACAAAACAAGGAGACACAGAACTACTTCGTGAATTTGTAGACAAGTTTCAACGAGAAAGAATGCTACTACCAAGGGTGCCTGATAATTGGGCAGCCATGGCATTTGCAAGCAATTTAAATGACAAAAGTTCTGAAGCCACGAGAAGACTCAAGGAAAGCTTGAGAGAATTCCCAGCTATGACATGGAATGATGTCTATAATAGGTACAGTACTAAACTTCGAATAGAAGAAGATACCATTGCTCGTTCGAAAGATGAAGATCGTATCGGTTCCAGACGTTCCGAATCATACAGGAGGAAAAGTAAAGGTGGAAGAATCAAAAGATAAGGGAATCTCCCTAGCAGGTAACACCGCCCAAACAGGTACGAAAGAAGATGCTCACGAGAAGGTGAATCAAGTCACCACGGAAGATGCATTAGACCACACGGATGTAGATTCCAGACCGGACGTCATTCATGAATCGGAGGAAGACGAGCACATCAAAACAACTATGGAAGAGCTTCGAAGTTGTTCCATTGTTTGAAAAAAAACATGAACAGAAAGTGTATATAGGCATGAGGCTGAGCCCCAGTCGAAGAGAATAAAAGAAATCAAGGACCATTCAAGAACCAATTGATTGATGAATAGGTACAGAAACTCTTGAAAATTAGTTCGATATGAGAGGTAACGTACCCTAACTGGCTAGCTAACACTGTGGTAGTACCTAAAAAGAATGGCAAATGGAGAGTATGCGTAGATTATACTGACTTAAATAAAGTATGCCCCAAAGATTCATTCCCATTACCACATATAGATCAAATGATTGATGCTACCGTAGATCATGAATTGTTAAGCTTTCTAGATGCGTATTCTAGTTATAATCAGATTAAAATAGATCCCTCAGACGAGGAAAAAAACTCTTTTATTACAAATAAGGAGACTTATTGTTATAAAATCATGCCTTTTGGCTTAAAAAAACACTGGAGCCACCTATCAAAGGCTAGTGACCAAGATGTTCCAGGAACATCTGGGAAAAATGATGGAAGTTTACATCGACATGCTGGTAAAATCAGCACGGGCGGAAGACCATTTCCAGCACCTGTCTATTACCTTTGACATTTTACGCAGGTATAATATGAAGCTGAATCCAGAAAAATGCGTTTTTGGCGTAGAATCAGGTAAATTCTTGGGTTTCCTTGTATAAAACAGGGGAATAGAGGTAAATCCTGGTCAAATTAAAGCTATAGAAGAAATACCTAATGTACTTATAAACAAAAAAGAAGTTCAAAGACTAACGGGAAGAATTTCAACCTTAGGGAGATTTATTTCCAAATCTTCCGAGAAATTTTTTAAATTCTTTGCAGTTCTCAAAAAGCAAAATTGGTTCGAATGGACTGAAGAATGCCAACAGGCTCTCAAAGACCTAAAATCTTATCTATCAAAACCTCTGTTGCTGTCAAAGCCAAAGGAGGGGGAGAGGTTGTACGTCTACCTTGCCGTCTCAAAAATTGTTGTAAGTGCAGTATTGGTAAGGGAGAATAAAGGTAAACAATCTCCTATTTATTATGTAAGCAAGACATTATTAGATATTGAAACTAGATATCCATATATAGAAAAGTTAGCCTTAGCTTTAATCATGGCATCTATAAAATTAAGGCCATACTTTTAAAACTTACTACATAAACAAGAACTATCAGGAAGATTAGCCAAGTGGGCCATAGAATTAAGTAAGCATGAAATAATATATCAGCCTAGGACTGCCATCAAGTCTAAGATCTTAGCTGATTTTGTCGCTGACTTTAGTAATAGCATTATCCCTGAAGTGGAAAAAGAGTTACAACTCTTTAACGGTGCTAAAAGGTGTTGGCTTAGGCATAGTCTTAATGTTACTCACGGGTGAAAAGACACGACATGCTATCAAATGTTATCCTATAACTAAAAATGAAGCAGAGTACGAAGTTCTCATTGCAGGACTAGAACTCACACGAGAGTTTTCAATCGAGCAAATCGTAATCAAAAGCGACTCCCAACTGGTAGTAAATCAGATGCAGGGGACTTACACCGCTCGAGAGACTCGGATTCAACAATATCTGGAAAAGGCACGAGAGCTCGTGAGACAATTCAAAACATGGAAGGTAATACAAATACCTAGAGAGGAAAATGCAAAAGCAGATGCATTAGCTAACCTCGCAGCACTCACAGAAGTAATAAACAAAGACAATGCAATTGTCGTTCATCTATTCTTTTCAGTGATCGACCAGGACAGAAATGAGGTAACTTTCAACATTTATCCTGGGATTGGAGAAATGAAATCTTAAATTTTTTGCAGAATGGCACTGTACCTGAAGACAAGAAAACAGCTCAAGCACTTCGCCACAAAACTGAACGGTACTGCCTCATTCGCAACTCATTATATCGCAAGATGTTCGGAGGGCCCCTAGCAAAATGCCTCGGACCTAACCAAACGGAGTTTGTGATGAAAGAAGTCCACGAAGAACACTGTGGGAATCACTCAGGGGCAAGATCCTTGGTAAAAACCCTAATCAGAGCTGGATACTATTGGCCTAAGATGGAAGAAGAGGCCGAGAACTTTGTATCCAAATGCGACAGATGCCAAAGGCTTTCCAATAACATGCATCGACCAGCAAAATTATTGCATCCAATAATATCCCCATGACCCTTCATGAAATGGGGTATGGACATCATGGGACCTCTTCCCACAGCTAAAGGATAGGTACGGTTTTTACTCGTGCTAACCGACTATCTTACAAAATGGGTAGAGGCAGAAGCATTCAAACAGGTTCGAGAAAAGGAAGTTAAAATCTTCTTATGGCGAAATATAATATGCCGCTTTGGGATACCAAAGGAGATCGTGCATGATAATGGCCCACAATTCATAGGCTTGCAAATCACAGAATTCTTCGAAAGTTGGCAAATCAAACGGATCACTTCAATGCCCATACCACCTCGTGGCTAATGGTCAAGTTGAGTCAATGAATAAAGTCATCATCAACAATCTAAAGAAGCGGCTAGATAAAGCCAAAGGAAATTGTCCTGATAAGATACCAGCGGTACTATGGGCATACAGAACAACTTCAAAAATAGCCATGGGAGAAACTCTATTTGCGCTTGTCTATGGCTCAGAAGCCTTAATACCTATGGAGATTGGAGAACCAAGCATAAGGTTTACAATAGCCACGGAGGAAGCAAACGACGACGAATTGAAGACCAATCTAGACCTGCTCGAACCACGGAGAGAAGCAACACTAATACGAATGGCAGCTCAAAAACAAATCATAGAGCGTTATTACAACCGTAAAGCTCATCTCAGATACTTCAAGATTGGGGACTTCGTCCTCAAAAAAGTCTTTCAATCAACGAAAGAAGCAGGCGTAGGAAAGCTAAGTCCAAACTGGGAAGGACCCTACAAAGTCCGAGGCATAGCTGGGAAGGGCACCTACGAGCTGGAAGCTATGGACGGCAAAATCCTACCAACAAGTTGGAATGCCATCCACTTGAAGAAGTATTACTTCTAAGGAAAAGAAGTACCCCCGGTCAGGTATCACACGTTCGATTTTCTTTTGAACATTTAAAATTTTACTAACACTTTTAGATGATAGGTATAAAGCTAATCCATCACCAGATGATGATATTAGACTTGCAAAGACGCGAGGAAGTAACTGAATTTCCGATATAGGGTTACACTTTTTGATGGACGTTTTAAAGGATAGCAGTCATCATCTATAAACTATATACCTTCGATTACCGTATGTTTTCCTTTTTAGTAAAAGGACCACAAGGAAGGACTAGTCAAGTGCTCGAGATTTCATTCTTCAAAGCTCAAATATTTGAGGGACTATACAATATGGAAGGCAAAGACGAAGTAAAAAAGACTATCAAAAAGTCAAAGCTCGAGCCTGAAGATCCATCTACCCAACAAGTCAAGTGATCCGAGCAAAATCGAAAGAGCCAAAGACTCAAACACAAAGCCTTATCCAAAAAACCTTCAAACATGTTAAGGTTAAAAGGAAAAATGTTAGCTACGAGGAAGAAATGCGCATCTTTCTACTTATTCAAAAGAAAGACTATTGTAACCAAAACCAGTTATAGATAAAAGATCATCATCATTGTACTCATTCAAAACTGTTGTAACTAAAAACAGTTACGAAATCTTTGTACTCATATAGAAAACGGTTATCAAATATAACAGTTACGGATGAAAGATCAAAATCCTTTTACTTGTAAACTATTATAAAATAAAACAGTTACGGGTGGAAGAGCATTTCCCTCATGCTTATTGAAAACTGTTGTCAACAAAAACAGTTACGGGTGAAAACTCCAACTTGAATAAAAACTGTTACAAACGAAAAACATTTGCTCTCTTGTATTAACTCCAAAAAACTGTTACATACGAAAAACAGTTACGAAATACAAGTGTATATCAAACCTGTTAAAAGAAAATAGTTGCAACATGAGTTTTAGACGATAATCAAACAAATGTAAAATGTTGTGAAATTTTAAACAAAAAACTTTCTTCAGAAACATTCTTAAACATGTGAAAAATTCCTATCACTCTATTGCATTATTACACCTTTATGAAGTTGAGACGTCTTCTTCATTAAGTGTCGATCAAAAAGGGCCATCTTTCATAAATTATGCCTACTACAAAAAGGCACACATTCTATATGACACTGTGCCTATTACGAAAAGGTGCGAGTAATCTAAAGCATTCTATATGCAAAACTCAGAGGTAAAACTAAAACCTCGAAAAATAAAGCATGCAAAAGACTTAAAGAGTGAAACAGAAACTCAACAGACAATAAAAGTCATACTTGCATTAATATATTAAAACGACTAAGTAAAAACTAAGTATTAACTTATACTTAGCCGTATAGAGTTTTTTATACATTAAGGTGCCCCTAAGTTGTCATTTGGGGACTTTAAGAGATCCAAATTTACCCCTGATGGGACTGGGGGTAACCACCAATTCAGATAAAGAAAAAAAAGGGGAGGAACCAACTTCTTAAACTTCATCAGGAGGGGGGTTGACTTCACTGGCAGAAGGAGCAAGAGCGGCTTGGGACGAAGAGACTTGAGCAGCAGGAGCCTCACCTTCAGGTGAAGAGAGATTCTGACTTGTTGAGCCTTCTCAATGGACTCCTTGATTTTTGCAATTTTAGCATTAAGTTCGAAACCCTCTCGGCTCATTTCAGTCAATGTGTCGAGGCGAAAGTTCATATACGCCCAACTAACATTGACAACTGCCCTATCTTCAAGAGCTTCATAATCTTTCTCCCATAGCATAACTTCAGCTCTTAGTTCATCCGTCTCAGCCACAACAACATCATTAGAGGCCCTTAAAGGAGCGAAAGACCTTTCCAGGAATTGAACTTTCTCCAAAGAGTTGCAGAGATCCTCCTGTGTCTGAGTAAGAGATTGCACAATTTCGCCCAAATACTCCTCCTTTTGGTCTAGTAAGGCCTTCAAACTCCTGACCTCTTCAGAGGCACGAGACAGCTGCTCCGCGAATGAGGACTCTAGGACGCTCTTATCCTTGCCTACCTGATCTGAGGATGCCTTCTCCACGGCCAACTCTGCCGTCATGACCCTCACTTGCTGCTCCAAGGTACATTTTTCTTCTTCTACGGCTTCCATGTCGATCCTTAAGCTTTCATACTGTTCTTTCCAATTACCTGCTTCAGCATGCCACTCCTTTACTTTTTGCTCCGTATGAGAAATCCTTTTCATAAGCTTCGTGCCTATAAGATTGATCTACAAAAGGAAATCAATTAGATATGATAAGTACGCCTACAAGAATGAATGAAAGAAAATACATTCTACCTTTAAAGAAGTATGCATGATCTCATTAGCCTATGTAAGAGAATTGTGGCTATCTAGCTTAGCTCTCTCTGTCGGACCTATCAACGGTTCCAACCACACATCAGGTTGGCCAGACTTCTTAAAGAGGCTACCCTCTGCCATAACTTCTATCATCAACTGCCTCATCTCCCTACTGGAAGACCCTACTTCTAAAACAGAAGGCACGGAAGCAGGAACAAATGCATGAGCCACGGGCAAGGAAGTCTAAGGAGCCGAAAAAGCCACGGGTGAGGGAGCAAGAACAGGTGCAGGAATAGACACGGGGGCAGGAGAAATAACTGGAACAGTGGAGGGGAGTTCTCTAAGAGAAGTAGAGAAAACACCAAGGGGAGCTTCATCAGCAACATGACCAAAGCCTTCCCGGAATAAATGATCAACAAAATCACGCACAGGAGAGGGAGAAGCATCCTCAAAGGTAGAAAATTTAACTTTAGGTACGGAAGGATCAATAACAGGTGTAGACTCGTCGTCTGAGACCACCTTCCTTCTGCGTGACCTATGGATTAAAGAGACTCTTCTTCCTCATCTTCTTCCGAGGTCCTTGACCCACCTGCTTTTCTCTTTGAAGAAGAAGAGCCTGAAATGATCTCCTGGACCTGAGCCAGGGATAACTTGGGAACAGGCGCGGATGCAGAAACTCCACGAGCAGGAAACCCTGTCAAAAGGAAAGGATTAAATAATGCTCAAAGGAAGAAACAAGTACAAAGAAAAACTTCACTTACCATGAGTCTTAACTCTCCAACCAAACCTCTCAGAGAGGTACTTCCATGAACGTTCTTCCAATGGAGCGATTAACAAAAGCTTTTCTACCCAATCTCTGAAACCGTAGACACAAACAACTACGGTATTGATAAGATATCTAAAGCAAAAAGTAAGGAATGCGAGCAAAATGTACTCACGTGCAAGATTCCACTTCTCAGGGAAGGGAAGATTCTCTTCACCCACTAAACCAGCAGTAGAAACAACAACATACCGAAGAAACCAACCTCGATCCTTACATCTTCAGGAATCAGTAACACCCTTTTACTCCTAGCAGCCAGGGTAAAAATTCACTGACGGAACAACATTGGGGAATAGAGGTGAATAAGATGATGAAAGGTAAAGGGGATCGAAGCTAAGGTAGTCAAGTATCTAAGACATGCAAAGACTCGCCATACAAGAGGATCGACTTGTCCCAAGAAAATTTTGAAAAATCGACAGAGCTCGATGATTATTGGGTCGATGGGAGGCTTGAACCCCAACGTAAAGGGATAGGTATAAACAAAATAATACCCCGTCTTGTAAGACATTATTCTTTTATTACTGTTTGGAATGATTACAGGAAAATCGGAACTCGAATAACAGTTCCTGCGTATAAGGGGAATTAAACCTTCAGTGAGTTGGGTAGGATACTTGTCAGCACTATCAAGAGATGACAATGAAGAAAGCTGATCTCTAAGGGCCTGACTATCCCTAGAAAAGGTGAAATCCGTAGGTACTATTTCATCGACCCTCGATTCGCGCACAGGTTCGTGATGTTATCTACCTTTGGATGAAGATCTAGAAGCCCTATCCCTCGGAGAAGTTAAAGACCTAGAAGGAGGGGAAGTAATTTGAGAAGAGGAAGAACCCCTTGAAGGAGTAGAACCTAAACTCCTCAACATGTCGCCTCTCCTACTCCACGTTGGAGCAAAAGAAGGAGTCAAATCATCTACGTTTATGACTCTCTTAGATTGGTTTGAAGAAGACATATCTACAAAGACAAGGAAAAAGTTCTTTACAAATAAAGTTTGAAAGTTAGAAGTTTTTCGTGAAATAAAAGAAAAGGGGTATTTATACTCGAAGACAACCATCAAAAATGGGAAAAAACAATGATGTGAAAGCCATAATGGAAGATGTCACTTTGTGACTGATGCAGCCGCAAAAAGCCCGAAAAGGCGCTGAATAATTGCAGAACCAACCCAAAAATGCCACGTGGCATAAGCATTAACAGAAGTGACAAGCGACGCCTACATTCAGAAAAAGATGCAATGTTTCGAGTGAAGCGGTGGCAAAATATTCCCGCCATAAATGAGTATCCACTTACCAAATATTAATCGATAAATATATGGTAAATGGGGGGACTATCTGTATTGGTAAAAAGAGCTTCACACGTGTAATAAATCTTGATGACTCAGCAGTCTACGTGGAGCAATGAAGACACGACAGCTGGGCGGGACTCTATGAAGAGGTATGAGGCAAAGAGGCATGGCAAATCACACCCACGAGTTAATTAGCTATAGGAGTCTCAACCTAATTGAGAAGATGAAGAGACATGGTTAAAATGTATCTGGGCGGAACGAAAGGCAGATTCAAAAATCTTCAATTAGTGATCCACACGTTACACAACATTCACGCAATAGTTACGGCTACTCATTGTAACGTTACATTAATGTCATAATTAGTCATTAATGCTCAATCACTGAAAAAGGCAAACGTTATATTAGGGAATTCCCTATATAAGGGAGTAAAATATAACCTGTAAGGGACATTCGGACTACTATTGCAATACACTTTACTTTTTGTGCATCTCGTTGATTTTTTATTTATTTAATTACTTACAATAATCAGTCTTGCCTTGGTTATCATAAACCCGTGTTTATCCTAAAAATAGCTTTGGTCAAAGGATCTAATTCTTTGGTTAAACACGTCTTTCCTTAACTTGTACTTAGGTTGAATTGTAGGATTTCGTGCCGTAACTATTGAATTCTATTGTTTGGATACATATTTACTTTGGGACTACGGAACGGTATTCTGGGAGATCCCCCTGTGCTGCATATTTACTTTGGGACTACGGAACGGTATCCTGGGAGATCCCCCTATAGTGCGTATTTACTTTGGGACTACAAAAAGGTATTCCGTGAGATCCCCCTGTCTTGCATATTTACTTTGGGACTACAGAACGGTATTCCGAGAGATCCCCTTTCACATTTACGTTTGGGACTACAAGACGGTATCTCGGGAGATCCCTTGTTGTATTTATGTGTATTGAGTTGTTGTGTTCTGTGATTTCTTTCTTGTTAAATTTCAGTCTTTATTTTACTGCGGTATTTCATTTTGCCTTGCTTTATTATTTATATATATATATATATATATATATATATATATATATATATATATATATATATATATATATATATATATATATATATATATATACTAATAGGTCTCTGACATGACCTCGTCACTACTCAACCGAGATTAGGCTTGGCACGTACTGGGTACCATTGTGGTGTACTCACGCCTTTTCCTGCACATATTTTTCGCGTGCAGATCCAGGTTTCTCCTACCAGCCTTGTTCATAGTTGCATTAGCTGCTGTCGGAGACTTCAAGTTACATCTTCCTGTGCCCGCAGATCCTTGGAGTCCCCCTCTATCTCGCTATGTTCATTTCCCCTCTTGTCTATATACAGTGATGTATTGAACAATTAGGACCCGTAGAAGCTTGTGACTTATGGTGTTCCAGGTTTTGGGAGTGTTTTGTACATTTCGAAAGTTGATTATTGCATATGCCGAGTGACATCTCAGCTGCTTACTTTAGTTATCTATTATTGTTAGCTGTTAATTTTCATGTTTTCATTTCGTTTACGCAAAGTGTTAGGCTTACCTAGCCGTAGAGACTAGGTGCCATCACAATAATTCACAGAGGGAGGATTGGGTCGTGACATCTTCTCTGTCCCTTCCTCATCAGTGTCAATATATGCTTTACTTGTGAGACGAAGAACTATCCAATACATTTACTTCTATTCAAATTGAAATTTATTTAGCAAAAAGATTATTTTGCAAACACGATTACTCAATGAAATTCCACTAATACAAAATTATCTATAAAATCTTAGTTAATTATTAAGTGTTAAACCTTTTGGAAGTTTTTTTTTTAAATAAAATTTAATTTTGAATACTAAATATTAAAATTTTCAAAATCTTAAATATTACAACATAGAGTTCATGTCGTTATCACCGGAAGTTCGAATCTAAAACTAAGTTGGAGCCAAATAACCATGCTTCCAAAGATTAAAGAATCGAAGAATGTTAAGTTTTGGGAAACTTAATCTTGCGAGTAGGGGTTGGACTCCTCAATGATAGAAGTAGATGGGAGCGTAAGAAACTTACAGCAAACATTAGTACTTATAATTCGTTATATGGATAAGTAAATTTAGAACTATACACAGAAGTGCACTTAAAACAAGAAAAAATTACACCATATATCACTTGGGCCACACAGCCCATCCGAAAATAGCCCACGTTTGAGGCTCTTTCCTGGTTTAGCCCATGTTGTATATGTTTTAAAATTTCCTTGTCATCCGGTAGCCCACAAATATAATAACTGTTGTTTTAGTTTTTCTTTTTAAATTTTTTCTCTCTCTCTCTCACTCTGTTCTTCTCACGCATTTAGCACAGACGTACGAAGGCAAAATCGTCCTCCATTGTTGCGTTTATTGTGATTTTTTGAGCTTTACTCTTGTTTTCGGGTAATTTTTGTTTCATTTTTATGCTTTTACCATTGTTTTGGTTTTAATTTTTGTTTTAGTTTTAGTTTTTTGGCTTTTCTGATTTTGATTTTTTTTACACTGTTGTTGTGTTTCCCATTCGATTTTGTGTTCCTTCTATCTTCGTTCTGGGCCTTAACTTGTTACATGCTTTATTATTTTGAATTTAGGGTAGAATTTATTTTTTTAGTTTTGTTACAATTTTGGAAAATTGGCCTCTGCTTTGTGTTCATAGCCTTTATTTTTTGTTTGGTTTTTGTGTTTTCTATCATTTGTCTTCACTTTTTTTAAAGCTTTTTTGTTTTATTGCTGAAAATGCGTTCAAAAATTTCTGCTAAAAGTCGTATGAAGGTTGTTGAAAAAGGTGTTAAAACTGATTTTGCGAAAACATCGAGTGACTTGCCCTCAACACCTGATTCTAAAGCGAATGGGCATGTCCAGGCCCCCGATGATGATGATTTTGAGTCTCCTCCTACAAAATAGTCGCAACAAGTGAGCAGTCGAATGACTCGTTCGCAAACAAAGGATACTCCTACTCCAGTTAGCATTGTTAGAATAAGGAGTATGAAATCTAAATAAAAGCTGCAATTTGATTTGGCTGCTGAAGATGATGTAGGACCCAGCGTTAAACTGAAAAAGAGAAAGATCCGGGACGTTAATCATAAAAAGAGCAATATCAAGGATGTTAAGCATAAAAAGAGCAAGATCGAGGATGATGGTGAGAGTGGTCTTGACTACATATCCAAAGAACAAAGGATTGCTACTCGCCGCAAATTGAAGGAGAGAAAAGCTAAGCTCAAGGGTATTCCCTGTATTGCTATTACTTTTATACATCCTTATACAGTTTTATACGTAGTTATATAGTTTTTTATACATCTTTATACAAGTACTGCTACACTGATTTATTCATGTTTATACAATATTTTAGTATAGTTTGGGTTCCTGATTTCCTTTTTGTTGTTTTTACATATGCAAGGTTGGAGACTTCTATATACGACCATCTGATAATTTTCACAACAGGATTAGTTCCCATACCGAGACGATATTGTCAGCATTTTGAAGCAATGTTTGACTTACACGCAACTTCAAATGTTCCGTGCTAGCTGTTTTGGCTACTTCTTGGACTTGCCTCAATTTAAAATTCAAAATCAACTTATTCATTGTATACTATTAAGGGAAGTCATCCCAGGGCAGGAAAGGGAGTTGTGGGTTAAAATTAATGGTTGTTTGCTGCGGTTTTGCATTGGCGAGTTTGCTGTTATTACCGGTTTGAAGTGTGTTGAAGAAGACGCCACTGTCTATGATAAACCAGATGTTAATAGGTTGCTAAAAGAGTATTTTCCAGGAGATGGAAAAGGGGCTATAACAAGGGAGCAGCTTCTTGATCGCTTCAAGAAAAAGGACTGGAAGTCGGACGAAGATGCGTTCAAGATGGCCTTGATGGTGTTTGTCCATCATTTCATATTCTCAAATGCCAATAATCATGGTATCAACAAAGATGATTTTGATATCATTGAAAGTGATCAATATGAGAGCTATGCTTGGGGGAAAAAGTCATTTCAAGATATTTTAAAGATAATGAGGGACAAACAGTTTGATTATTTGACAATGTATAGGCTTGGAGGTTTGCCACTTGCGTTACAAATATGGATTTTTGAGTGTTGCTCTATGGTTGACAAGTATCTAGCTGTTCGCGTTGGCATAAACGTGCCATGCATTCTTAATTGGAAAGTCACTAAAACTCCATCATATGCGTATTTGACTGGCGGAGTGATCATGTCTAGTATTGACAAGGTAAACATTTTGTGCCATAATATTTCTTCATATATGATTTAAGTTTTTTTGTAAGTATGTATAATTATGAATATGTCACACTTTTCTTTTTCTACTATTGTAATCCAGTTTTTCTTATTGTAGTTGAACTATATGAAAACTTCCCCTACTCGTGAAGAGATTTCAATGTTGAACATCGCCACGCATTTTGAAGTTAATGACGATGATGTTGCATCAGGGGATGTGCCTGCCTTTAACACTGCATCTCCACCTTGTCCTCAGAATATGTCACGACCCATTTCCAGAGTTGTGATAGCGCCTACCGTGGAACCAGGCAAGCCACTCATTTTATCTAACTAAAAACAAATTCCCATAAAATGCCCCTTTTTAACAAATTCTGAAATTACTAATAAAATAATAAAACCCAGTAATTTGGGGAAAACAGTTTATAAAACTCAAAAGAACAAATCCTACCAATCCCTGATCCGGTGTCACACAGTCATGAGCTGATAATACTAAATAAAATCTAAAGAAATGACTAACATAGTCTGAAAATAAATGCGACACGTAGGAATGAAAGAGAAGACGAGACCACGGTCGCGAGCTGCTACCTTGTTAACTCTGATGAAACTAATGTGCTCCCTGACCCGAGCTGAACTCCTTTGTACCTGGATCTGCACACAAGGTGCAAAGGGTAACGTGAGTACACCAACTCAGTAGTAACGAAACCAAACTACGGGCTGAGAGGTAGTGATGAACTAACCTCCGACAATTCAAATAATAGTATATAAATTGGACATGACAGTAATATATTAGGAAATAAATATGATGTATCAAGATATGTCTGTAACACTGCATACTAGCATGAATGCATATGGAATCATAAATGATGTGTACTCATTAATCGAGCTCTCACAAGGTGGTCCACTCAGTACTAGAATACGACCTTCAGGCCCAGGGAAGTCCATCCCGGATATTACATAAACACGAGGACACAGTCACTAAGTACTGAGGAAAATGGCTGATTCAGCCCCCACGAAGAAATCCATCTCCGGAACATAATAACCACGGAGAAATCCTTCTCCGGAACATAACAACCACGGAGAAATCCATCTCCGGAACATAACAACCACGGATAAATCCATCTCCGGAACATAACAACTACGGAGAAATCCATCTCCGGAATATTTGTGCGCTCATTGGGGGTGTATAGACTCCGTAGGGGATCCTTTCAGCCCAAGTGTTGTATCAAGCCAACGAAGGCACGATTTCAGGATCGATGCGGTGTGCAGTCTGACCTCATAACTGTCTCAAACTAGGCTCTAAGCCTCACTCAGTCAGTACCTTCCAGTCTCACTTAGAATGCTCTAACATATGCAATGCAGCCCAAGCCAATGATAATATAAATAAACTAGCAACTTACGAGACTGAGGCATGAAACATATACTATAACAGGACTGAGTAAACGAAAGCAATATCACAGATAGAGACATCAACAATCGACCATTCCGGTCTAAACGCATCGGCGTGAAGCCTTAACATTTATACTTAACATGATTTCTATTTCGTTTCAGGTAATTACCACCTTCACAGTACAATATCAATCTGGGATAACCAATAGACAGTGCCATGGGATGAACCAGGCTACAAATATTTGGTAAACGCCCGCATGCCGTCACTTGGCAAGTGCGTCACCTTAATTGACAGCAATTATCAAATAGTTTGGGGTTTCAAACCCTCAGTTCCAAGTTTGGAAGCGTTACTTACCTCCAAAACCGGCTAACACACTACTCCTCAATGCCCTTGCCTCTAAATTAGGCCTCCGAGTGCTCCAAATCTACCAAGTTCAGATTTTTATCATCAATATATGCTTAAAGAACAACTACCAATTGAAAATATCAAAATTCACCCAAAAATCCGAAACTGGTCAAAACCCGACCCCCAGGCCCACGTCCCGAAATCTATAAACTTTTATACCAAACTGTTCTTCATCCTCTCACGAGTCCGTACATATAAAGAACACTAAATTCGGAGTCCAAATTACCCCTCAATCACCATTTTAAATATTCTAACTCCCAAGCCCTAATCACCCAATTTTACACTGACGTTTCCCTAATTTCCACCATAATTCCGACCTTTAATCACATGTAAACGAGTTTAGGGTCCAACGATCTTACCTTGGTGAAGAACTATTGAATTCCCTCTTCAAAAACTTCAAACCCGGATGAAATATTGAGAAAGATGGCTAAAATTCGCGAAGGCTGATTTTTATACCTTCTGTCCAGTGATCTCGCACCTGCGATCACTTACTCGCGCCTGCGTCTTCGCAGGTGCGATGCTCCTTACGCGCCTGTGATCTTTCTGCGCCTGCGATACTCTTTCCGCACCTGCGACATCGCAGGTGCGACAAATTCCTCGCACATGCGAACCATTTCCCACTCAGCCAATCTCGCACCTGTAGAGTCCAATCCGCTCCTACTGAACCGCGCCCGCGGCTCCCTTTCCGCAGGTGCGAAAACACCAGTAATAGAACATAGCAGTGACCAAAAATCATTCCAAACTCCCCGTTAATCATCCAAAACCATCCCGAGCCCCTCGGGACCCCAACCAAATGTACCAACACATCATAAATGATTATTCAAACTTAGTTTCACTCTCAAGACACCAAAACTAACATCAAAACACCAAATTTATATTGGATTCAAGCCTAAGAACTTTGAAATTTCTAAAATCCCCCAACAATGCCGAAACTACCCAACACAACTCCGATTAACCTGAAATTTTGCAGACACATCCAAAATGGCATTACGAACCTGTTCCAACTGTCGGAATTCTATTCCGACCCCGATAGCCTATTTTTCACTACCGACCGGAAATCGCCAAAAACTAACTTTCGCCAATTCAAGCCTAATTCTACACCGGATATCACAAAAATATTCCGAACACACTCCTAAGTCCCAAATCACCTCACGAAGTTAGCCGACCCATAAGATCCGCATTCTGAGGTCGTTTACCAATAAATCAACTCTCAGTTGACTTTTCCCATTATAAGGCTATCTTTAAAGACTAAGTTACTGAATTCTCATTTAACCATTCCGATTTCAAGCCTATCGACTCTAACACATCAATAATAGAATAATCAAACAACAATAAAAATGCAAGCTCTATGTAACGACAGATCGGGTCATTACATTCTCTCCCACTTAAACATACGTTCGTCCTCGAACGTGCCTAGAGTTGTTCTAATACCACCAAAATTTGTTGTGTAACCTACCATGCACATATTCGGAGGTGATCCCATGTCACCTTACCCTTTCTACGTCCGATAACACAACATAACTGAAATCTCATTATCAAATCCTTATCCATAGACCTTAAAACCAAGTTTCCACTTCTAAAATAATTTACAAGTTCAAATTTCCACGGCTATAAGCTGAAATAGTCTGAACTCACTATATCAACCCATATCCGTAACCCAAGACAAAATACCATGATCCACTGTACGACTCAAGCACTCGTGGCGATAACTCCTAATCACAACAGTTGCTTATAACAACCCAATACCGGTAAATAACCTCTTATCAAGAAATGCCTCTCTCTTACACTTTCATATATTGCCGATGATGACAGAAACACGTATAAACCAGTAACCATTCGCCCGATCAATATCAATACCATCCAGAGCCGTAATTTGTGCAACTTGTGCACTCAATAGCCCCATACCAAGAGTTCGATTCATTAAATAAAGAAGACTCGCACGAGAGGGCTATCCTTCCACTAACACTTACCATTACCACATCATAATAAAAGCCTGATACACATCGTGAAACCATATCACACAAATCCGACACCAAGGATCATACCTCTACCTAACCGAGCTGCAAAGCGTGATCCCATCCAACCGTTGGACCACATTACACACTCCGAACCACCTTACTCAAAATCAATAACCATGCAAAATCCGACATCAATTACTCAAAGTGCATTGCCAAAACTACGAGAAATCGAACGATACCGTGCCACCCGAACCAGAAAGAACATAACCAACACGTCTCAATCCCGCAACACCCAATTACTTACCTTACTCAAAACTCGCTATATACCCCCGATAGGACTACATCATATGCACATATATAACCAACGATCACAACTCCTCGAACACCGAAAGGTAACTCATAGATCACTCCAAGACACGAATAAGCTCAATGAAAATCGAATGGTACATCCCTCAACAATAGCATTTCGAAGTCAACAATTCCGACTCGGTGCAGACCACACACCCATACCGACCTACCAATAACTCTAAGTTAACTCTGGTCACCCACAACAGGTAGATAACTCTCTGAACGTTCATATGATGGAATCATGAGATATACTAACACTTGACTAGCTTTGCTCGCATCCTCGTAGTTCACAACTACAAAAAAATAATTTGTTCATGAAAACTCCTAGTCTCAAAATCCATGAGGCGCACCAATTACCACATCTGATCCTAATTCCACCACTCAAATATATATAACACATTCCTGATGCTCAATCATTCCACGAGGGATACCCCCCATAATTCCTCTGTGTCACCAAGAAACCTTGAATATCAGCAGTCGATCCGACGAGAGAGCATCGTAACACTAATGAAGCACCCTTATTCAAACACATTGTCTTGAACACATTGTCTTTTATCAATGTATACTCTCATCCAACCATCCAATAGTGGTATCCTTTACCTAATCATTTGAAACTGCTAGTTCTGACCTTCCTTCCAAAAAAATAAAACCGAACCGTGACCTCACATATGCCACTCTTCACCATACACAAAATATCGCATACGCCATGCAATCCTAGGATAAATATGAGAACTTCATGCTCCCTTACTAGCCACAAAAACTACGTACCCAACTAGCCAAGAACTTTCCATTCGATCCCATCTAGAAGCAAAATCACTATACATCACCTGGCCCTCACGCCCGTCGAAATATACATCTCCAACTGTGGTAGAAACCATCAAGAACTCCCGAATCACACTGGTACGACACCAAATCGTCAGGACTGAATCCTTCTAACTCAACCAAGCTACGCATGCCACCAAACTCCAAGAGAATTGCTAATAAACACTTGTAACAACTCATTACCTTATAAACACCCAAGGAACTAATCATATCCCTTATCATCTCGATCTGACCTACTACCAAGCTGTCCTACGTATTCAAGTTCCTTCTGACTTACCTTCGAATGATACTTCTTCTTGCCATAGTACCACAATTCTCAATCCCGACTCACCGCACGAAACCCGAACATAAAAATATACCGTCTAAGGCTCATAAGTGATTGAATACTCCCTCAATTATGCCCAAATGCACCACATTAGAAAACTTACCCTGAAGAGACTTCCTGCGAATTTAAAGTCATTACCTTCTCTTTCCTAATACTAATGGATGGAATCCATGATAATGCAAATACACCACAAGTCTTGATACATTTCTCGTAAATCTCAGTTCTAGCCCTTCTCACACCTTGAAGACCCTCGATTGCTACATATAACCTTGAATCCGTCTGAACCATTTTCGAATGTCTTTTACTCTATGCAATTTCAATTACAGTAACCAAGTACCCAGAACGGCCTGACCCCGTTTGCAATCTACATACTAGGAAAGTAATCCACACCTTTGAAGCAACAAGTACGCTCATACATTGCACACTCTACACTTACCAGTACAACTCCATCATACAATGAATTCCACTATCCGTAAAGTACGTTACAACTTGTATCGAAGAATTTTCCATCACTCGAGTCATTCCCTGACTCCACCTCTGTAGGTTATAGCTGATTCACCAACATACCTCAAACCTAAACCAATACAACACATAATCATGTAATCAATTTATCAATTACGAACTCCCCCACTTGGCTCCAAGCCAAGGATCACGACACACAAGACTATGCCCACACATTATCACTGCTACCATGCTGTGGTGGGGTTCAACTAAATCCTCCATAAGCTTATATGACCTAAATCATCTAACACTCAAATCAATTTCCAATCTCGCATCCACCATTGTGATGTTCATGCCAACTCCCACAAACGATCTAAACTCAAATTGCAACATGCATCATTTACTGATAGAGAGAACTTACTACATATAAACATAAGGGTCACACACCTCAGGAAAACCCACAAGAGATACCCCTACCTGCTAAATCTCAAAATGTTATCTCCCTATACACTTCCGAATATCATACTTGGAGGACTTCGCACAAAGCTTCTCCTCCCTATATCCTTGTAATACCATCATCAAATGCCGAGTATGCTATCCCTGTCCACAAGAGTACGGTAGGATGCCATCAATAATTACGATAACAAAGGAGCTATATCACGGTTGAATACACCGTCGATCAAATACATGAACGTCGCTGGGGCATTGGCCAACCCAAAAGACATCACCAGGAACTCATAACACAATAGAAAAATCTACTTCACTCCACATCTAAACCACACGAGATGTCCTTCAATAAACTCACAACTCAAAGCCATATTCCAATTCAATATAGACGTCAAATACTTAATGGTTCTTGATACATTTCCCGCTAATCCATTCTTGTCACAGTCAACCAACCTGAACACATCTAACTATCAATCAAACTCACCACGTAGTCATCTAGTCCCAAAGTCCCCTCAATAAGGACACCAACAGACATATAAGTCCCCAATACATATACTCACAAGAGTGAAATCTCGGCACTCAAGCTACAGACAAAATCCGGCCTCAAGTCCGCCAGATTGGCCCCAAACATGCTAAAATCACGTCCTATTCATGGAAGTCACAAACCATCGGTGCGCGGTTGATACCGAGCGCTCACGTGCGCGTTTGAATACATGAAAGGAGTTCAAAGAATTACGCTTCAGGTTGAATCAATGGATTCGCACGACAAGAGTTCAAGAATGTGAGATTTTTCCTAAAGGTTCTGCAGCCTCTCGAAGATAAGTACAGACGTCTCCGTACCGATCCGCAAGACTCTACTAAACCTGCTCATGACTGGTGAGACCTATTTAACCTAGCACTCCAATACCAACTTGTCACGACCCATTTCCAAAGTCGTGATGGCGCCTGTCGTGGAACCAGGCAAGCCACTCATTTTATCTAACTAAAAACAAATTCTCATAAAATGCCCCTTTTTACCAAATTTTGAAATTACTAATAAAATAATAAAACCCAGTAATTTGGGAAAAACAGTTTATAAAACTCAAAAGAACAAATCCTACCAATACCGGATCCGGTGTCACACAGTCATGAGCTTCTAATACTAAATAAAATCTAAAGAAATGACTAACATAGTCTGAAAATAAATGCGACAGGTAGGAATGAAAGGGAAGACGAGACCACGGTCGCCAGCTGCTACCTCGTCAACTCTGATGAAACTAATGTGCTCCCTGACCCGAGCTGAACTCCTCTGTACCTGGATCTGCACACAAGGTGCAGGAGGTAACGTGAGTACACCAACTCAGTAATAATGAAATCAAACTATGGGCTGAGAGGTAGTGACGGACTAACCTCCGACAATTCAAACAATAGTATATAAATTGGACATGACAGTAATATATTAGGAAATAAATATGATGTATCAAGATATGTCTGTAACCATGCATACTAGCATTAATGCATATGGAATCATGAATGATGTGTACTCATTAATCGAGCTCTCACAAGGTGGTCCACTCAGTACTAGAATACGGCCTTCAGGCCCAGGGAAGTCCATCCCGGATATTACATAAACACAAGTGACACAGTCACCAAGTACTGAGGAAAACGGCTGATCCAGCCCCCACGGAGAAATCCATCTCCGGAACATAATAACCACGGAGAAATCCTTCTCCGGAACATAACAACCACGGAGAAATCCATCTCCGAAACATAACAACCACGGAGAAATCCATCTCCGGAACATAACAACCATGGAGAAATCCATCTCCGGAATATCTGTGCGCTCACTGGGTGTGTATAGACTCTTTAGGGGTTCCTTTCAGCCCAAGCGTTATATCAAGCCAACGAAGGCATGATTTCAAGATCGCTGCGGTGTGCAGTCCGACCTCATAACTGTCTCAAACTAGGCTCTAAGCCTCACTCAGTCAGTACCTTCCAGTCTCACTTAGAATGCTCTAACATATGCAATGCAGCCCAAGCCAATGATAATATAAATAAACTAGCAACTTACAAGACTGAGGCATGAAACATATATTATAACAAGAAAATGAGTACATGAAAGCAATAATCACAAATAGATACAGCAACAATTGACCATTCCGGTCTAAACACATCGGCGTGAAGCCTTAACATATATACTTAGCATGATTTCTATTTCGTTTCAGGTAATTACCACCTTCACAGTACAATATCAATATGGGATAACCAATAGATAGTGTCATGGGATGAACCAGGCTACAAATATTCGGTAAACGCCCGCATTCCCGTCACTTGGCAAGTGCGTCACCTTAATTGACAGCAGTTATCAAATAGTTTGGGGTTTCGAACCCTCAGTTCCAAGTTTGGAAGCGTTACTTACCTCAAAACCGGCTAACACACTACTCTGCAATGTCCTTGACTCTAAATTCGGCCTCCGAGTGATCCAAATCTACCAAGTTCAGATTTTTATCATCAATATATGCTTAAGGAACAATTACCAATTGAAAATATCAAAATTCACCCAAAAATCCGAAACCGGTCAAAACCCGACCCCCGGGACCACGTCCCGAAATCCAGAAACTTTTATACCAAATTGTTCTTCATCCTCTCACGAGTCCGTACATATAAAGAACACTAAATTAGGAGTTCAAATGACCCCTCAATCACCATTTTAAATATTCTAACTCCCAAGCCCTAATCACCCAATTTACACTGACTTTTCCCTAATTTCCACCATAATTCCCACCTTTAATCATATGTAAACGAGTTTAGGGTCCAAAGATCTTACCTTGGTGAAGAACTATCGAATTCCCTCTTCAAAAACTTCAAACCCGGATGAAATATTGAGAAAAATGGCTAAAATTTGCGAAGACTGGTTTTTATACCTTCTGTCCAGTGATCTCGCACCTGCGATCACTTACTCGCGCCTCCATCTTCGCAGGTGCGATGCTCCTTCCGCGCCTGCGACATCGCAGGTGCGACAAATTCCTCGCACATGTGGACCACTTCTCACTCAGCCAATCTCGCACATGCGGAGCCCACTCCGCTCCTGCTGAACCACGCCTGCGGCTCCCTGTCCGCAGGTGCGAAAACACCAGTAACAGAACATAGGAGTGACCAAAATCATTCCGAACTCCCTGTTAACCATCTAAAATTATCCCGAGCCCCTCGGGACCCCAACCAAATTTACCAACACATCATAAATGATTATTCAAACTTAGTTGCACTCTCAAGACACCAAAACTAACATCAAAACACCAAATTTATATTGGATTCAAGCCTAAGAACTTTGAAATTTCTAAAATCCCTCAACAATGCCGAAACTACCCAACACAACTCCGATTAACCTGAAATTTTGCAGACACATCCAAAATGGCAATAAGAACCTGTTCCAACTGTCGGAATTCCATTCCGACCCCGATAGCCTAGTTTTCACTGCCGACCGGAAATCGCCAAAAATTAACTTTCGCCAATTCAAGCCTAATTCTACACCGGACATCACAAAAATATTCCGAACACACTCCTAAGTCCCAAATCACCTCATGAAGCTATCCGACCTATAAAATCCGCATTCCGAGGTCGTTCACCAATAAGTCAATTCTCACTTGACTTTTCCCATTATAAGTCTATCTTTAAAGACTAAGTTACTGAATTCTCATTTAACCATTCCGATTTCAATTCTATCGACTCTAACACATCAATAATAGAATAACCAATCCATGACAAGTCAATGAAAGTAATAAAAATGCAAGTTCTACGTAACGACAGACCGGGTCGTTACAGAATATGGAGCAACAATCTAAACAACCTTATCCTCAGAATACGGAGCAACAGTCTAAAAAACCTTATCCTCAGAATACGGATCAACAGCCTAAACCGAGTTATGATCCTTCGGCGCGCATTGATCTGTTGAATGCTGAAGTTGAAAAGTTGAGTAGTGCTATTGGAAAGGTACTGCATGTTTAGATTTTCTGCAGTTTATCAGTACTGTATATACATGATTTTTTGGTTATAAACATGGTTGTTGATTTACTTCTTTTGTTTTTTTTTTTATTATTGTAGTTGACTGATACAGTTACGTCACTCAACAGTTATGTAGTTTCTTCCTTTGAAAAAGTGTTCTGAATATGAAGGAAACAAAGCAAACAAGGGAGGAAATTGCTGATTCTAAGGTAATTTTACTGATAAAACCAAATCACTCAATAGTTATGCCTTCTCTGAATCATCGCTCAAAAAGTTATGCCTTCTCTTTCTATTATTTTTTAATAGATTCGTCAGTGCGTGTCTAATGACAATACATCTGGTCTCGGCGAACATGATGGCTATCAATATGATGTTGTTCCCGACTTTGTCGAGCAAGTGAATCAAGATAACACGCTAGCTAACCAAACAGATTTAGGTGTTAAAGCAAACGAGGGAGTTACTGATGGTGTTGATCATGGTATTCTTCTGCATTTTATCTTATTTGTCTGAATTTTTGTTTTCTTCATTTTGAAAGTTTTTTATTATTGTTTTCTTCAGGTGATGTCAAGGGTGATACATTTTTGGATAACATTGGCGATGAAGATTTAGCTGCGCTACAGATGTCGCAAATTGTGCTTCACAGACAACCTGTCATAGATGTAGAAGATGATTGCATTTCTCCTCAACAGTCGGTTCGACAGAAAATACCAGGAAAATATGCCAAATCTCCGTATTTGTTTTTGATTCGGGGGCATCAGGCTCGGCGCACAAGCTAATTTTTTATATCAAGCATCCTTTCACGATCAATATTGATGATTTTGATCTCTTGTCGCCATTGGCCAAAGAGTTTTGCACGTTTGCTGATAATGGGATGGATACGAGGTGAAGGTAGTAACTTTCTTTAAGATTTCATGTTTTGCTTTTATACTTGTCATTGAAGGTAGTTCTGATTACTTTTTTTTTATTTTTTTGGTTTTGAAGTGCCAAAAATATTTATACCAATGAAGTAAATAAGCTTGCTGGAGCTTTTATTTTTGGCTTGTGTCATGTGGACACGAACGATTAGTTCCACGCACTTGCGTATTGTGGTCGACCTTTGATTGACACGGTATTTATTAACTTTCTGTTCTAATGCCTTATTTTATTTGTTGCGTATCTTTATTTTTTGAGATCCCCGTAGTGTATACATAACTTTGTATTATCAAATGCAATATTTTTGTATAATGATGGTATAAGATTGTATAATCTTGTACAAATATGTATAACTCTGTATTATAGTGTATAAATTTGTATATTTAAAAAATCTTTATCATATATTGATTTTTTTGTAGTACTTTGATCATTAGTAGTGATGGTTATTTTTGTTTTATTTTTCTTGTATCAGCACGTGGATGTCCTCTTTTATTATTTGAGGAAAAGGGGAAAATATGGGCCGAATGTTGCCGTGCAGTTTACTACAACTGACTTTGCCTTTGGTAACAAAATCAACTCACTGTATAAAGATTTCAAAGTGAAGCAAGATCCTTTAGTGATTCCCGAAGGGCATGAAATAGAAGAGTATATTAGAGGGTATTATTGTGATGCAAATGTACCGTGGCACACTGTTGACCACGTATTATTCCCTATTTATGTCAAACGCGGAAGTGCGAAATTGGGACACTGGGTATTGGGGTTGTTTACATTCATAGATAGGTGCATAAACATCTATGACTCTAACCGTGGAGCAATTAATGATAGACTTGATTTGGATGTTGCATTACCTTATGCAATTTTGATACCTTACTTCTTGAAGAGTTCTGACTTTTATGTCGAGAAGAAGGGCATTGATTGGAACAATGGTGCATATACCAATAAATCTCATTCTAATGCTTTGCAGATTAATCTGGTTAATAATGTGCCACAACAGATCAGATGGTAGGTTAATCTAAGTTGCTTTACTATTTTACTATTTGTGTACCTATTTACAGTAACATCCTGATAATCTGATTTTTTTAAAATACAGTGACTGTGGTGCTTTTGTTGCTGGCTTTCCTGAGTATTTCATCATGGGTAAGGACATTCGAAAAGATAATTTTGACATTGAGACACTTCACACCAGGTGGGGATCTTTGTTGTGGGATTATGGAAGGAAAAAACAACAGTCCGATGCAATTAGTGGTGATCAAATCACAGGGAGGCTTCTCAGGAAGAGGAAGAAGGGACGACCGAGAAAGTGGTTCTGTTTTTTTCATTTTAATGTAGTTTTGCTATGTATCAGGAGTTGTTTCCTAGTTTTGTCTAAGTACTATTTTGCTACTTGTGAGATAACCTTAAAGGATATTATAGATGATTTTATTTTTGTGTAATTTGTGGTAGTCGTTACAAATTGTGGTTATTAATGAATTACATTTTAATGAATATTTCAGTTGCTTTTTTCTTTAACAAAGTATGTATTTTTCATTATTGTTGCACTTTTGTCAATGTTGCAGGGTTTATACATATGTATACAGTAATATACATAGTTATACAATTTTATACAAACTTATACTCTCATTTATACATCTGTATACATATAATTATACATCTGTATACATATAACAACATTGATTGTTTGCAGTTCTGTTTTGTATTTGTACAATAGATCAATATGTTTAGCACCACTTAAAACAGCAACACACTATTATTGGATAATCAAAACATGGATAATGAAACATATTTAACATAATTGCAACATATAGTGTAAATTGAAATTCTTTATTGACATTTGTAACTCAAATGCTTCTGAAACTTAACTACTCAACATTTGTAACTCTATTGTTTGTGAAACTTAACTACTCAACATGACAACATAAGTAATAAAAAGAATTATGATTTCAACTATTTATTTTGGTCGATTCCTACATGTTTTTCTATTGTGACCACTTTGTCCACACACAGAAAATGAAAACGCCCTCTTAGAGTCTTTCTCTGAAGCAGGTTTGAGTCTTTCCTTTCTTGGCCTTCCTGCATTTCTTCTCCCTTTAGGTGGTAAGACCACATTTTCTAGCACCTCTATTGGGATTACCCATAAACTCTCATCTTGCATCGGATTCGCTGGAAATTCATAAGTTTTAAGGATTTTATCCTTCTTGTAGTAAAAAGAGCAATACTGGCCAGGTTTCAGCTGATGGTTCTTTAAAACCG
Organism: Nicotiana knightiana; assembly: GCA_005239525.1. Taxonomy (NCBI): domain Eukaryota; kingdom Viridiplantae; phylum Streptophyta; class Magnoliopsida; order Solanales; family Solanaceae; genus Nicotiana; species Nicotiana knightiana. The sequence continues at coordinate 65,903 of ML435003.1, read as the reverse complement.
CCCAAGCATGCGGACATAGAAGTTCATCCATTTGAAATTTACCGCAACTGCATGTTCCCTCTTCAAGGCACACTATGTTTCGCCTTACCCCTTCAAGCACAGTATATAACTGCTCCGTAGCAGGCCTCACATGCAAAAGTTTTTTTTTAAGGAAAAAATTTAAATAACATTATACATTATTATAGAGAGTTATACATCCTTTTACAATCAGTAAAATGCAAGTCAACAGTTTCATGTTTGATTCATTTTACCGTTATTTGCTCCGATGCAATCAGATTTTCCCGAAGGAGTTTGTCATACTTTTCGCCAAGCTCTGTAGATGTCTCCATCGCACTTTTTTGGTTTTTGTTATTCCACTGTTGTAACAAAAATTTTCATATACTCCAGCAATTGCATTACTGGTAACTCTCTAGCATCTTTGTTTGCTGCATTAATTGACTTTGCAATATTGGAAGTCATTACCATAGATTTTTTCACTTTGGAGTATGCCCTAGACCACATTTCGTAGCCAATTTCGAACAAGTAAGGTTGCACCCTCTGATCAATTTTGCACATCTCTGTCATATGATAGTCAAACTTCTCTATCATGTAAGCTCTAGCCAAAGCGAAGAAGATATCCTTCAATTGTTTGTGATGTTTCTTGAATGTACGTTTTACATTCTACCACGAGTAAAACATGCAAATACAATGTGGAACTTCTGGGTACACAACTTTGTTGCATTGAAGATGCTTTCATTTCTATATGAAACTATACACATCCCTTCTCTAACACCAAAAGTACCCTTTATCTGGACGAAGAACCACTCCCATGATTTATTATTCTCTGAATCTACAATTGCATATGCAAGTGGAAGGATTTTCCCTGTTTATACAAAATAGATATTAGGATTCAGTCAATTATACAAATATTATACACATTTATACACGAATATACAAATTTATACATACTGCAAATTTTATAAAAAAAGGCAGCTGTGAAATCCTATACAAGTTTATACATGAAACTACAACATTATACAAACTGCAGAAACAAGGTAGGTGCAGCCAACTCACCAGCTCCATCATGTGTGCAAGCAGTCAATATTGTACCCTTATATGTTGCTTTAAGGAAACTTTCGTCAACAACCATTATCGGTCTGCAATGCTCCCAACCCTTGATAGCATATATTGAAACATATGCATAAAGAAAGCATCCGTCTTCTGATTTGTGCAACTTTGTAACCGTTCCTGGATTTGTATGCTCCAACATATACAAATACCTCGGCAACTCCTTATATGAATCACTCAAATTCCCTCTTATCATTGCCATTGCTATCTCTTTAGCTCTCCATGCTTTCATGTAACTCACTTCAACCCGTGTTGTTTTTGTATGTCCACTATTATACGGTGTTAAATTTTTTTTGGATTAACATACTTGTCCTTGACTATACTAGCAATTACACTCAAAGTAGTTTGACGTTGTGTTAAGTATCTTTCACCATAGCCGCATGTGTGATTATTATTGTAAATTCTCGCCTTGAATATGTTTGCCTTGTAAGCGACAAAAGATTTGAAACTCCAAGCACAATTGTCATCCACACACATAAGGTGATACCTAGGATTAAGGATCATTTAACTTCTAAATACAATTTTATACAAAAACATAACTAGACATATATCAAATTTAATACCTTTATAAAAATATATACTACTTTATACATATATATAACAGAATATACAACTATTGCCATACCTTGGTGCACTTGATCTCTTCATCTTGAATTGGAACCTCTCGCGTACATCCAAGTTCTTCATTACAGTGACAACTTTCTCTTTATCTTTATAAACTTGATCCTCCTCAACAAATTCGTTTAACACATTATCTATTATACCCGTGTTTTCAATAAATTCGATATCAGGTATAATTTCAGTGCTATCAATTGTGAATACATCTGCACAATTGGAACTTGTAGCAACCAAACAACTGGAACTTGTTGCAACCAAACAACTGGAACTTGTAGCAACCAAACAACTTGAATTTGTAGCAACCAAACGATTGTCATAAATCTCTTTCAAAGTCACATACAATGGGTATTCAGTGAAATTCAAGCTTTTGTTCTTTAATTCGATATACACCTTAACACTCGTATCATTGTAAATTAGGATCAGTGGCAAACCATCCTCTGGGAGAAAGTTAATCTCTAATGTGTTTAACTCTGAATCGATTCTAATCTGTTTCGAAATCGCTTAAGCTAAATTGTTGTAGTTGAATGTCGACTCGATTATTACACAATCGCTGACGAAATTGATAAACTTGTTATTTTCCCATTCACTGCTATGAAGAACGTAAACTGGAAAAAGCTCAATTGAACAAAAAGTTAAAACCAAAATTTCGCAAAAATGAAAATTGGGTTGATTTAAGCAAAAAAAAATTCACTTTTCGTGTTTGATTTGTTGTTAATTCGAGATGAAGAAGAATTTCCAGGTTTTTCGGAGTTGAATTTGTAGGATTTGGGAAGAAGAATGGAAAGAATCAGAGAAAATCTTGCTGAAAGATACGAAATCCCGCTTTTGAATCCCACAAAAACGAAAAGAACTCCCTTTTTCAGATATGAGTCTGTTATTTTTGGGCTACTCAATTATAAATTGAAATATAAGCTATAAAGTTGAAAAGTAGCAGCCCAGTTTTTTTAATATGAAATTTTTCCTTAAAACAAACCTGCTTGATTGATCCAAACACTGAATAATTGGTGGAGTTAGTAATATTGCTATTATTAATTAACTTTTTATAATAAATAATAAAGACTCCTAGAAGTAGGAACTCTAAGGCGTAGGTTTCCTACTTTGAATATTTTTGGTGTTCTTTTCTTTTACAAATATGGTATATCATATAGTGCAAAAAAGAAAAATTTAATACATAAAATTTATTTTATTTTAAAGGCTTATATATTAGAAAAATAATTAAATGACTATTCTTAAATATTAAAAAAATAATTAAATCGTCATTTTATCCAATATGAACTTTAAAAGAGTAAAAAAGGCGAACGACATTTACCTTCGTACTTTTAATATAAACTAGTTGTAGGATACGTGCATTGCACGTGTAATACACGTCTATTAGTAAGAAAATTATATATGACGAGAACAAACTATGGATAATAGTAGTTAACGTCCAAATAAATTCAACATGCAATTGAAATGAAAAATGAGTGCATTTACATTGATGTAATAGGTGAATTCAAATATATTGAATATTCTGACCCTGCAAATGTCAGCACTTCGATTAGTTAAGATAGTGATATAGCATTTATAGTTTTAGATATTTTATTACTTAATAATAGTTATGTTGTTGTATATTACCTAATACCTCTTTATAGGCAATATTCAAAAAAATTATAAGAAAATATATTTAAAGAAAGTTGTCACGACCCAATTTCGGAGTAGTGATGGCGCCTGTCGTGGAACCAGGCAAGCCTCCCTTTTTAACTAAGCTAAATTCAAATTTCAGTAAAGATACGATTTTTTTAAACGAATTTATTAATAAAACTAAGAATCTAGAATTTAAAACAATATTTGAAAACTAAATTTAAACCTCCAATCCCCGGATCTGGTGTCACTCAGTCATGAACTACTAAAACATAAGCAAAGAAAAGGGGAAATGGACAACATTGTCTCAAAATAAAAGCCATAGGTGGAATAAAAAAAGAGAAGGCGAGGTCGCGATCGCCAGCTGCTACCTCGACAACTCCAATAGAAACTCTGACCGCTGCTCAATATCCACTACTGGGTCCCGATGTACCTAGATTTGCACACAAGGTGCAGGGAGTAACGTGAGTGCACCAACTCAGAAGTAATGAACCCAAACTATGGGCTGAGAAGTAGTGACGGACAAAACCTCAATTATATTACAATAAATAATATACAGAATTTAGACATGCTAACAGTTTTTCAGGTGAGTAAATATGCCAAGTATGCCAGTATACTCTACATGCCATCATAAATTATATGTATGAAACCAGTGTGGATATGCACATAGTGCTCACAACTATCCCACAGAAGTCCACTCAGTACTATATATGGCTCTCAGACCCAGGGAAGTTCCATCCCGGAATATGCATAAACACTAGTGACCGTGGTCACTATGTACTGAGGAAAAAAGGCCAATCCAGCCCCCACGGAGAAGATTCATCTTCGGGACATAACACTCGGACAATTTCCATAACCAGGGAAGATTCATCCCTCTCATAAACAAAGCTTCGGACAATTTCCATAACCAGGGAAGATCCATCCCTCTCATAAACAAAGCTTCGGACAAGATCCATGCCCAGGGAAGATCCATCCCTCAATATCACTTCGGACAACACAAAAATATTCTGAACACACTTCTAAGTCCCAAATCACCTAACGAAGCTATCTGAGCCATAAAATACGCATCCCAAGATCGTTTCCCAATAAGTCAACTCTCAGTTGACTTTTTTCCAATTCTAAAGCTATTTTTAAAGACTAAGTGACTAAACTCTCACTACAACCATTTCGATTTCAAGCCTATCAACTCTAACACATTAATAACAGTATAACCAACCTATGACAAGTTAAGAATAATAATTATAATACAGGTTCTACGGGACGACCGACTGGGCCATTACAAAAGATTTAAAAGAAATGCTTGAACCATTAATAAGGATTTAACATATTTAAAAAAAAATTGTTAATGCACTGACGTATGTCTATCGAACCAGAATGCGCCTACTACTAAACTATTGATTTAGACACTTTTTATCTTGTCACCCCTTTTAACCTAGTTAGAATCCTCTAATGTTACATTTTTTTATGGAGAACTACAATCCATCATCACTAATATTGACGAACATAAATTATTTCTTGTTGGTAAGTAAATCAGAATTTTTGACTTTCTACATTTATGAATTTATTTGGAGATCATACATGAAGCAATATCGTATAAAATTAAGGATTAATATGCCTCTGTTCACAGATACAAGAACACATCTCATTGATTAAGCATAAATTTATGCACAATGAAATTGATTTTTTAATAGTAATGTAAATATTAAATAAAGTTGAAGTAGTTAACTCAACATATAATTTAAGTAAATTGATATTAAGAATTATCTCAATCTCAAAGCTTAAATAGTAAAAGAAATATCATAGCTAAACTGCAGAAAAAAAAACATAGAGCTTTCAGAATGTAATAACTTAGACATCACAACAGTGCTAACAAAATAAAATATTATTTAAGAGATCGATAAAGAGAATTATATACCTGAAACAATAAATTGACGAAATTTGGGTAGATGCAAGAACACCAATTGCCAAGGAGTATTCTTTAAGAATAGAATTTTTAATATTGTGATATGTATAACATAGTCAATTAAAAGAGGTAATAAAATTTAATTCTTTCTTATAAAATATGAACAACTTGAGGTGGCATAACAATTAGTAATTAAAACTATCAAACACAAAGTGCAAATAATCTTAAATTAATAAAATATTTAATTTATATGAGTTAGAAAATCTAACCAATTTTATGTGAAGAATGCGACGATTCAAAGAATATGTACAATATTCGTATATGAATCAATTTTTAAACCAACGATCATATATGAGACATTGTAAATAAAATCACAATTGACAAACTTTCAATATGTAATTGTTTATCAGTAATGCATTAATGACCATGATTAAATAACTTCAAGAATATAGAATAAGGTAAATTTTTTTACCTAAATTCACAAGCAAATTTACCTATATGTATGTAGATATTATAAACAGTTTATAATAAAGAATGTAGAATAATGAATTTTTTTTATAGAAGTGATTATTTTTAACTGTTTTCATTCTAAAATTTAGAAACTTAAATTGAATCTAAACATAAATAAAGCGAGACACAATGTTATCTTAAATTATGATCGATAAACCAATATTTCTAAACCTACACAAAAGAGATAATAAAAATTGTATCTTAAACTGATACCAAAAAAAGATAGAAAAAAGACAATACCATAATTAAAACGAAAGGATCCAAAGAATCCTAAAAGTAAAGAAAAAAACAAAAATCCAAGAATCCTAAAACTAAAGGAAACAAAACCAAAGGAAAGAAAACGTAAGGTAAGAATCCTAAGCAGCATAAATTCTAAAGAATTTTAAATCTAAAAGGAAGCATGCAACAGTTTTTGATTTTGGCCAAAAAAATTGATGATTACAATTACAATTACAAGTATATTAAACATATACGGGTAAAAAAAAAGAAAATATTTTGATAGGGTATTCGTGTTTTTAATAAATAATTAATAATAATAATTAATATAGTATAATATATTTAGTGTTAGTATCACTACTAGTATATAATAGATATAGATAGATAGTTTTTAATTTGTATTTTTTCTTTTGCTTCAACTCGGTTAAAAAGGACCCGATTTCTGAGTCAATTCGGCCGGGGACTCACTTCAACCAGCCTCTATAAGCTCAGCACCTTTCGAACTACAAAAAATTTCTAGTTCGCTTACAACATTTTCTGCCACAAATCGGTGTGAGTTCAAAACCCTAGAAAAGCAACAGCTATTGCAAAGGAGATTGATGGAGGAAGCAGCTCAGAATGAGAACGGAAACCCGCCGTCGGCGGCAGTAACGGCGGCGGAGGAGACCGAAGACGAGCCGGTTATTGGACCGGGTCCAGCTCCTAATGTTAGTAAGAAGCGTCCTCTTCAGTTTGAGCAAGCCTATCTCGATTCCCTTCCTTCAGCTAACTTGTAAGTAGTACTATCAACTATCCAGATGTTCAAATTACATAAGTATATTTTCGGTTTGTTTTAAGTGTTTAGGGTTTATGTTTCAGGATTTTCTAATACATATATTGTTATTTCATATTTTTTGTACATAAGTTATGTCTGTATTGAGTTCAATATTGTAGACCAAACAATGCATTAGTTATGCATTGTTGTGTACCAAAAATCAAACGGTGTATTAGTTAACTTTTTAGGATCGCGGTGGTGGCTGCGCCAGCTTGCGCCCAACAGTACTGGTACTTCTCCACCAAAGCTTAGGCAGATGGGAAGATAAACCTAGTATTTTTGCCTCCGCTTGGACCTGAAGCCTAGTTTTCAAGGTTTGCTATCACTTCATTGACCGCTAACTCGCGCCCTTGAGTGTGAATGTTGTATTAGTATTGAGAGATTAAATTTGTAATGTATAGATTTATGCATATTAGTATTGGGAATTTTATGTCCAGATTAGTTTTTCTTGTGCGGTCAACTAAACAAATCCAAGTGCTTAGTATTGTGGACACTTGTTGATGGAGAGAGACTGTTCTGTTGGGAGTTTTCAGATTCTGGCTTTACAGTTGTTACAATTTGTAATCTTAGGACCTCTCTGAAATGCTTAATGGTGGCATTGTTCTGATTTGGCTAATTCAAGTTTATATAGGTTTCCGGGGTTGAGCATATGATAGCAAATTTCTTGCTAATTAGCTGGGACAAAAATGTGTTCTTACTTCCGTTGTATTTTCAATGCGATGCTTTTGTTTAGAGAGGTCAGCATTAATCAATCAAATTGTCATCTTTAATAATAGCAGATCTGATAGCGCGACGAGGATAGAGATATGAGTGAAAAAAAGACCAAACAAAAGATAGATTTAACACGAAAGTCAAGGAGATATTAAATAAAAAGGGAACTTACAAGCAACCCGAGGTATATTTAACCTTTGAACCTCAAATATAATCCCAAAAAATCAAAGGTAAAATACAAGAAATTAACAAAGGAATATGGAACCAATACTTTACATTCAACAAACCACCATGGGTATTTGAAACCTAAGACTTCAAAATGGAAATTTAAGTATAATTCCAAATCAACTAAAAGTATAGTTGAATTACCAGAAAGACTACTCAACTTGAATGGCAATCCATGGAAGTTCACTGAAGAACATATGGTTCTTCCCTAAAAACTCACAAGAGAGTAATCTCAATTCATCAAAGTTCAGTGCTAAGATCCACCTAACTTGAAAATATTAAAAAGTTGCATAATGGCATAACAGCATGCACACAAGAGTGTGAAGTTGCTGGCTTCAGCGCCCTTGCGCTGATTGATGGCCGAAATTCCCCTCTCTAAACCCTCTAACGTGCTGCGTTGGCTGAACAGTTCTCCACATTATGTGCCTAGTGATTATTCAGGGTGTAGCCCTACGTCCAGTCAATACAATAGTCCCTGGAAGCTGAATTCCAAGATTTGGTTGAAATGCTTTACAAACAGAGCACATCTTATGCAAGTTCAGACTTATTTGGGTTTGGGGTGGGGGGGAGAGGCTTTTGGTGAAGTCATATCATCATCATAAGCTCTTGGTAAGGGAGGAGTCGGGTTTTCCAGATTTATTGGTTTGGATTCCTAGTGCACCAAGAGAAGTGTTCTCTTTGCTTGGTTGGCAGTGAAGGAAGCAATTTGGACGACCGAGAACGTGAGAGAAAGGCAGATTACATAAGTTAGCTGGTGCTTCGTGTGTAAATATTCAGGTTAAGATGTTCCTCTCCTAGCATAGTATGCTGGAAACTACTATCTACATTTGAGGAGTAGCCTATCATTTGTAGTTTCATTTAGGTGCACCTATGAAGTTCCAAAAGACTGGGTATCGTTTATAAAGAATCATATTATGTTGTGGATTCTCTACTTTTTAATATACAACTTGTATATGGGAGATGCTTTTATTGTTAATAAAATTATATACCTTATCTAAAAAATGTAGTTATTGACTTATTGTGAACTGACTGTCGAGTTAACATTTTGTCCATAACAGTAGATAACACAACCAATAATCAAACTAATTTCATTTTCCAGTCATCACTGACCACTTCCACGTCCAGATCATCTGATGAATTTTGTTATTATTATTTTTTAATTCAATGTTGGACTCTTTGGACTCTATTCCGTTATTTTCACTTATGAGTCCAAGAATCAAGTGTATATATGTAAGCTTGGGTGCATATGATCTGTTTACTCCAGTTTGATGTAAATGTAAGGATGTGTCTTTGTTTAAATGTAGGTTAACTTTATGTTCTTCATGGGTGTGCCATAACTAGGAATTCCAGTATTAAGAAAACATTTCATTATTTCATCTAGCCTAAACTCTCATGAATGCTCTTGTACCTTGTTCATTACCAATTCAATAAAAGCTGTCTCTCCTTTTTTCTCACTTTACATGATGATATCAGGTATAGAGTACTAAACCATGTAATATGCACAGGTATGAAAAAAGTTACATGCACCGAGATGTAGTCACTCATGTTTCTGTGTCAGGAGCAGATTTTTTCATTAGCGGGAGTGCTGATGGTAAGGCAGGACATATGATGTTTGCACTGAATTTTTTCATTTCTTGATGTTTGCATAATTTACCAAATGTTCTCCTCTTTATTGTCCAGGCCACCTGAAATTTTGGAAGAAAAAGCCTATTGGTATCGAGTTTGCAAAACATTTTAGATCTCATCTTGGACCAATTGAAGGCCTTGCAGTAAGTAGCAATAGACTCTCTGGCAGCAGTACATTCTGCTCCTGTTTATTATCAGCACTATGATCAGAGCAATACATTAGTTTACCTAAATTCCATTGCAGGTTAGTGCTGATGGTATGCTTTGCTGTACGATCTCAAGTGACAAGTCTCTGAAAATATATGACGTAGTGAATTTCGACATGATGTCCATGATACGACTTCCATTCATACCTGGTTGCGTTGAATGGGTATATAAATTAGGGGATGTCAAAGCTAAGCTTGCTGTTAGTGATCGGAACTCCTCTGTTGTGCATATATATGATGCAAGAGCTGGTACAAATGAACCGATCATAACTAAAGAGGTATGTCCAGTAAACCATCTCAAAAGTAAAGGTTCATATGACTTTCGTGCAATTTTAATGTCATGTTAATATGAAGTTTCGGCCAGCACTCACACGACCAAATCTCTTATCCTTTTTGTGTCCTCATCATCAGATACATTTGTGCCCCATCAAGGTCATGAAATACAATCATGTCTTTGATACTGTGATATCAGCAGATGACAAAGGGATCATTGAGTACTGGAGTCCTGCCACTCTTCAGTTCCCAGAGAATGTGTATGTTTTCAAGTTCTTAAAGTAACTTACCTTGTATGTGGTCCTTTTTAGGAGATTGACTTCAGGGAGCTCAAAAGCCCCAAAATGAGTTTTAGATAGATCCGTTTTGAAGAAATGGTATTACATCACTATTTACGTGATCCAATAACTCATCTTACCTTTTTGTTAGATTGCCCTTTTATTCTTTTTTCTTTTTCTTTTTTTTGGGAGGGGGTGGGGGGGGGGGGGGGGGGGGGAGGTTATCAGTTTTCAAATTTTAAACATAGAGCATTGTGAAATAGATCCTATATGACCTTTATTAGTAGATAGATCATTTCGTCACCGTAGATTTTCCATTGTGGTTTTAGCATTTATTCACTTCCATAGAGTAGTGATGAGAAATAGACCATTTATGTTTTTTTAAAATCAGAATCAACCATTTATTTTTTGTTTTACACTATCTAAGGAAATACTATAGATTATCAAATATATAGTTTTTCACACTTTGCTATATGCAAGAGGTTGTCTCTTGCTCCTAATTGTAAGTCACCTCTTATACTTATCTTCTTATGTTCTGCCTGCAGGGTGAACTTTAGATTGAAGAGTGATACTAATCTCTTCGAAATTGTGAAATGCAAAACTGCTGTTTCTTCTATAGAGGTATTACAGTAAAACCTTTTGCTGGAAATTATGTGTACTTCTGACCTTATAACTTGAATTGAAATTTTTTTTTCTGCTATACACATCTCAAGTTAGCTAAGCAGTTTCAGATTTCTCAGTCTTAGCAATCAGTAGATAGTCTTGTAAAAGTCTTACCCTGTTCTCTTCTTTATTTCTAGGTAAGCCCTGATGGTAAACAGTTCTCTGTAACTTCACCAGATCGTAGGATTCGTATATTTTGGTTCAGGACAGGTAAACTAAGACGTGTGTATGATGAATCTCTGGAGGTAAGAGATTACTCCTTATGCGTACATACACATGTTTCTTTTACTCTCTTTTTTCTTTTTTCTTTTTTCTTTTTTCTTTTTCTTTTGGGTGATAATAAAAAAGATCCATCTCTTTAGGTGGCACAAGATCTCCAGAGGAGTGATGTTCCTTTATACCGGCTTGAAGCTATTGATTTTGGGCGAAGAATGGCTGTGGAAAAAGAAATTGAGAAAACAGAACATGCACCACAACCTAATGCTGTTTTTGATGAAAGTTCCAACTTCATTATATATGCAACTCTCCTAGGAATTAAAGTAAGAAAATGTCCATTGGACTGTCAAGAATGCTATTATATTGCAATTCTTGGTACTTGTACCATACCGGAGTTATGAAGAAGTTTCATGCTTCTTCGACTTTCATTTCTGATTTTGGGTTATTTTTTCTTTGTATTGTCAGGTTGTAAATCTACATACGAACAAGGTATCTCGTATCCTGGGGAAGGTGGAGAGCAATGACAGGTTTTTAAGAATTGCCTTGTATCAAGGTGATAGAAGTAGTAAAAAAGTAAGAAAAATTCCTGCAGCAGCAGCAAACGCCAATGAAAGCAAGGAGCCCCTGATAGATCCGACTCTACTTTGCTGTGCTTTCAAGAAACATAGAATCTATTTGTTCAGGTATATGTGTAGTACTGAGAATGAGCAGATTGCTATCTTGAACTTTGTTGCTTTTCAATCACTGTTAATTGTATGTTGAACCTGGACCTTCTCCACTGCACTAACCTGCTCAGTCTAGATTTTAGTGATATGCTAAAGGAAACATGTTAAGAGTTTTATCCAAAGTAGCCCATGTATTTTATGTTGGCTATCTCTGTAAGATTCACACGCAGTAGGAATCATTCTGATAGATGCTTAAATATTGATTTTTCTACTAGAATTAGGATTTAAAGCAGTTTGAAAAAATCACGACTAATGAGAAAGTTTGAAAGCACAGTTGCCTGCTGTACTCTTCACTCCTGGATGATTTAGTTTGATGTTCCATACTTCCATAAAATGATAAAATAGGCAGTCTTGTCATCTCATCCTTTATGAAAACCAGATTTCTTTGTTTATACTTATGCTTCACGACAGCTCATGACTTGCTCTATAACAGTCAGAGAGAACCTGAGGAACCTGATGATCCTACCAAGGGAAGAGATGTCTTTAATGAAAAGCCATCTGCCGATGAACTTTTGGCTGTATCTGACATAGGGAAGTCTGTCACTACATCCCTTCCAGATAATGTGGTGAGTTATAGTTTTATTTGCATTTATCAGATAAATAGAAAATTCCGGATAGGTTTAAGGTGAATATCCTTTTCCATGAGTTCATGGGAACAGAACTCGTTATGAGCTACAATGATTGGTATTGTTTGTGGAAATGTTTTAAGTAAGATTTCTTTCTTCTTTTTTTTTTTTTGAGAAGGAGGTTTTAAGTAAGATTTCTTTTGTGCTTCACTGCATATAAACCAAGTGAATGGATCCTGAGTAATGGATTTACTTTCTTCTACATCTGGTTTCTGATTCCTGATCAATTAATGAATGAGTTGAAATGATAGCATGTTACGAAACTGCTACGTTGAGAATGGTCTTCATAAAATAGGAAATGAGATGGGCAAAGCCTGTGTGTACTCTTGGCAGTCTCTCTAACTAAAGAATAACAGTTCTTGTTTCTGCATTATTTGTGGTATACCTTAAAAGATCATAGTTTTTCCAATACTACTACGCTTACTCGCTTAGAGGCCCTTCGTTTTTTCTCTGTGCTTATCCTAAAAAATGGACACAAATTTTGCTGATTCTTTCTTTTACTCTGACCTAGGTCTTGCATACCAGTATGGGTGACATTCACATGAAGCTATACCCTGAAGAGTGTCCAAAAACAGTGGAGAACTTTACAACACACTGCAGGAATGGATACTATGACAATTTGATATTTCATCGGGTCATCAGAGGCTTTATGGTTCAGACAGGAGATCCATTAGGAGATGGCACAGGGGGCCAATCTATTTGGGGAAGGGAGTTTGAAGATGAATTCCATAAAAGGTATCTTCTGTAGATGCAGATCTTATACATAAATACGTTATAGGACTTGCTTTAATTTTTGGTTCTTACTTTATTTCTTCGACTCCGTACTTTCTTGATATGTCATGTTAGAGGGGCAATACTTTTGATGATGATGCTTATGCAGCTTTGAAATAATGAACATGGTGGGATGCGAGAACAGGAAGTCTAAAGGCCTGCATGATAGAACATTTTTTCCATTCGGGTGTAAAATGTATTAGGTTTAATCGACCACATGTCATTGCTTTGAGCATCAGTCGGTTTTAAGTGATCTGCACCAATCAATGTATGCATAAGAACCCCAATGAAAATGGTAGGAGAACGGAAGTACCCAATTTGTGGAGTAAATGGATCCATAGCAACAGTACAGTGTAATTTATTCTTGTTCTTTCAATTGCTGCTGCTGCTTTTGTTGCAGATAATGCAATAGAAGATTGTCAATACATAGTTTTTAAACTAGGGTTGATAAATGGCCAAAACCGAAGTCGGTTTTGCTTTCCTGCTTTAATTGAATGTTGACCATGATTTCATCAGTATTTGGATTTTGAAATTTTCAGTTGCAGGTAATCGTATCGTTATTCTGCCTGGCAACAGTGGTGGAACTTTCATGAATTTAACTATTAAAAGACACAGCAATCCCATCCCATCCCCCACCCCCCACACACACACAAACCAAAGAGAAGGATCTTTTCATTTCTTAGCTTTTGATTTTAACATAAAATTCTAATGGTTATGATTATGAAAGCAACTAATCAAGTTCATTGAGAGGCCTGTACTCCATTCATGGACCCACCAAGTATACCTTTGGGAGCGAAGCACAATATTCTTGTATATTTAACATTTGGTGTAGTTTTCTTCCTTGCTGGACTCTGGAGATTGTTTGTGCTTCCTTTGTTGATTCTTGTAAAAGTTTTCTTTCTAGGTTCTAGGAAGTGGACAGCTTAGTTATTGCCGGAAATAACAGCTCGCACCACCTCATTTGAATTTAACTTGATCTCCGACATACAGCTGATAACACATTTTCTAGTTTATGCTTCAATAAGTAAAGTTAATCTGAACAATTATATTGGTCTGTGCAGCCTGCGACATGATAGACCCTTCACTGTCTCGATGGCTAATGCTGGGGCAAACACCAATGGCTCTCAATTCTTCATAACAACTGTTGCCACTCCGTGGTTGGACAATAAGCACACAGTTTTTGGCAGAGTAGTAAAAGGAATGGACGTTGTACAGGTACTGGCTTCTAATTCCTCCCCCAGTCTACTATGGATTGACTACTAAATGAATATTAGACCCGACTCAGATCTTCGACTCTGTTTAGCTGTATTTCTAATTATTTACCAGAAAGTTTGTGAATATGCTATGGTTCCAATTTAAACGATAATTGTTGCACTGTGTGTTATGTGGTATTTAGTGTATGACTACTTCTTGAACCTCATTCAGGATTTCTTTTTTTTCCTTTTGGATTATGACAGTCGATAGAGAAAGTGAAGACCGACAAAAATGACAAACCATACCAGGACGTAAAAATATTGAATGTGACTGTTCCAAAGTCTTAAATGGGTTCTTGTTGCGGCTGTGCTCCATCATGGAGGGTATACAACTACTTATTCTGGATCATTGGATGGGTTAAAACAATTTATGGCGGAATCTATTGGCAGTCCTCGTTGGACCCTGATCTGACATGTAGTCTGTATAACTTTTGACTAGTGGTAATCATCTCAAATTTATTTTACCATCCACTCTTCGCCTTTTGAGATTTTTTGTTCTTTTGGGGAAAGTTTATCACCATTCATGTTTTCATCAAATCGGGCCTATGAGAGGTTGAACTTTGCTTCAGTCGGGTTGAAAGGATATTAGCAACTAGGACCTGTCAGCTAATCCGGTACTGAGCCACCATTTTCCATTCCAGATTCATTACTGGGACAGGAAGGAGCTTTGTCTGAACGTTTTTGCTGATGTGGCTGATAATCTGTGGAGTTAATAGCTAGGTTTGAGGTACAAATCAAGATTGCATATTGTTATGTAGCCTCTCGACTGTGTTGCAAAGTCTCACCTATTTTACTAGTGATGTCCTGAATTGATCAAAAACCCCACGACTCCATTCCGTTAATTAATCTTGTGAACTTGGGTACATTAGTACGTTCAAGTATAGACCCTTTTGATGTGTCATCGAATATTTGATTGTAGCTGTGCTAGTATTTTTAGTTCTTTCATTAACTGCTTTATCATGTGATCAAAGTGAAGTCGCTTCTATTATTCATCTTGCAGACTTTACTTTTTACAGTTCCACGAACAATTCGATTAGATTTGAAGTCGTTAACTTTTCCTAAACGTGTACGTCCTAATTTTGCCAAAATGGATCCCTCAGTAACATCTAATGATCTAAACATCAAACGCACAAATTACATCCGAGGCATATTGACATTGACTATCAATTTGTGAGCATTATGCCTATAGAGGTTCTGTCTGCTTAAGTTTTAGCTGTCCGTTTTACTTCCTCGTGCGCCTGGATTTCCTATGAATCTCACGTCAGTAAAAAAGTGATAAAATGCATCAGTCAACGCAATGCAATTAATTATACTAGGTTAATTAGACAATTTACCATAATACCATATAAGATTTTGCGGTAAAGATTATATGTTGCAAATTAACCTAATCTAAAAAAGTAAAAATCCTTTGCAGTGTAAATACCACAAACACAAGTACTTTAACGTTACCGCTTGAAGAGCTAATATTGCCTTACATTCCCTCACTTAGCAATTAATATTTTCATTCGTTCACGTAATATTTCCATAAGAGCTCTTGACATCAAAGATGGATACAAATGTATAGCCAGTGGATGACGCACTCCTGCTATGCACTAAATTCTAGAAACAAAATTCGCTTTCTCTAGCCCTTGTAGGCTGTAGCCTGAGTTTCAACTAATTTAACACTTTGCACGAGAACTTCCTATAGTGGATTTAGAATTGGAAGTTGTAATGACTTAAACAGGCAACGAAATACATCAAGCTAAAGGGTGCAAACAAATCCAACAATATTATAATTTCAAATTGCCTTGCAAAATTTAGGTTCTTCAGCTAAACTAAAAACAAAATCATTAAGTGAATAAACTCAAGAGAACTGGGGAACGGGACATTCATACAGAGGCTGCTGTTGCATTCCTCTAATCAAAGAGACTGAATCCCATGTCCTGCAATTTTAAAAACAGACAGTCAAGTTAGCAGATATACAAGTAGTTAAGCAAGAAACATTATCCAGCGCAGAAGGAAGGCAGGGCTCCAAGATTGAGAGTATCTTACATCATCAGATTCTTCTTTCTCTTCTTTCTTCTCCTCTTTCTTCTCCTCAGCAGCTGGTGCTGCAGCGGCAGCGCCACCAGTAGGTGCAGCAACTGCAACACCACCACCACCACCGCAAGGTACTGAAGCCAATTTTTCTCTGCCGGCAGCAATCAGCTCGGTGATATCCTTGCCCTCTACTTGAGACAAGAGGAGATCAATCCTATCATCATCAGCCTCAGCTCCAACTGCAGCACAAATTTTGAATGTGAGAATTCAAAACAAAAGAGTCCCCAACATAAAATATACAAAGACCGTACAGTAGTCAAGTCAACAAGAAGAAGACATTCTTATCAATTCAAGATATCTTTAAAAGAACAAGCAATACAAATGGATGACAGTGCCATCCCATATGCAAGAGAACAATTTATAATAAAGTACTCTGTTCTTATGGATAGCTTTGTATGCTCTTGCATAACACAGTCAATTGTTATTTTTCCAAAACAACAAAAATAAAACAGTAATAGCTACTCCCTCCGTTTCAATTTAAGTGGACCAATTTGACTGGGTACGAAGTTTAAGAAAAGAAAGAAGACTTTTAAACTTGTGGCCTAAAATGAGGCACGTATATTTTGTGGGACTATAAATCATTGCATAAAGTAAATTGTTTCCAAATATGGAAAGAGGTATCTTCGAGTGTTTCAGCCGATCCCCAATCTCCCAGTATCAATATTTCGGCTGCTCACTGACACAAGGATTTTCAGTCCTTTGCTCTAACCAGCTGAGCTACCTGAACCACTTTCCTAAAGTCTGTTTTCTTCATCGAATAGCGCCCTACCTTACCACTTGACTAGTAAGGGAAAAGCCCTTTACTAAACTAAGAAAATAGAATAGATAGGCTTTTTTCGCTTGTTCGTCAAGCTTTCGAGCAGCTCTTTCAACTGCCGCCTAATCCCCCAACATGCTCAAGAACCGAGAGCCGTCCAGGGACTGGACGGCCGGAGGGAGCTTGCTTATAGAAAGTTTTCATCACAGACTAAAAAACAAATGAAACAGAGGGAGTAAAATGCAAGGTGCTTTATAGCAATAACTTTATAATATTAATTAATTGCTTCCCGCAAACTCTATCCTCTTTTTCCAGACTATCAAAAAAGCAATTAATAGCATGTATGAGAGCTGAATCACATTTTTTTGCAGGCCAAAAATTATAAAAATAAAATAAAATACATTACTTCATTAGACATGTACCAGTCTCTAAAACACATCAATGAATAAACCAATTACATACAAGCACATAAATCAACATGTTAACGGATCCAGAAACATTATGCACTAAATCAGAAAAAACAGAAGAAGCTATAAGTACAGAGAAGGAAATCCTCATTTTGGAGTGACAGTGTGATACCATTTCACTAGTTATTTTAGCATGCATCTACCACACATATCAACTATAAGTACACAAAATGAAATGGATATGCATTAAAATCAGTTAAAACAAATTTCAATCAAGGATCACATTTTTACACTGGAGCTAAAGATTATTACGTAATTTTACTTGTTCATTTAGCATAAATCAAACATTTATCAGCTATCTTGAAAGGAAAATGAAATAGGTATACACTAAATTATAACAAAAAAATAACTATGAATAACAAAAATATCAAAACCTGCATTAATACACCTCATTTTCGCCGACATTGAATATATTTTTTAAACGGCAAAAAGATTAGGGAGGTGAAAAAAGGGAATACCGGAAGCAAGGATTTTCTTCAAATCAGCAGCAGATGGGGAGGCATTACCACCCAACACAGCCAACAAGAAAGCGGCGATTACCTTCATTTTCTTCTCTATAAAATCCACGCAAAGAAAACAATAGATTTTCAGATAAAATACGAGATTAAATCAGAAGAAACGAAGAATTAAAGAAAGAAAAGTGAAAACAAGGAGATTACCTTGAGAGATTTGGAAGCTAAGAAAATGCCTTCAAATGGTGGGTCTTGACCTAGGGCTGCTCCTTTACGAGTTACAAAGAAGAAGAAATTGGGGAATGCTATGTATATATAGTTAGGGCTTCTCGCCTTGCTATGGGGAGTGACCAATAGAGATTAGATCTCTACCGTTCATTTTTACCCTTGGTTTTTGCTCAACGTCTAAGTTCATTTTGGCTCAAGAGAAAATAAGTTGGGATTTCTTTTTCTTTTTCAGTGAAAATAAATTTGATATAGTCAATTTGGTGCGAGAAGAATCGTTTTTTGAGGGTTAAAAGTCTAGCGACAAGCATTTTTTAACATTTTCCTTCTCACAAAATCAGCTACTAAAACTTGGAAAATACTTAGAGCTTGTTTGGATGGTTGTTTCACGTCGTTTTATAATGTATCGTATTGTATTGTATTGTATTGTACAATATTATTTGATGAATATAATATTTGGATAGATTGTATCGCTTGCCGTTGCTTCATGATATCATGCACTAGCAATATGAAGAATAAATTTTACAATATTATAAAGAAATATTATGATACAAAATAAATTTAATATATAAAAAGATAGAGTAAATGATAAAATAAAATTATTTAATAATAGTGAAGAGATGGATAAAAAGACAAGATAACGACGCAATCACACCAAATTGGTCGTTACATAAAGTGACACATTTCGTCGTTACGTAGACCTGGCAAGATGGTTAAACATAATAGTTATCCACCCGACCCAACCCACTAAAAATGGGTTGGATAACTGACTTTTTTAAATCGGGTCGAATATGGATAATTACTCATATTATCCATTAGAAAAATGAGTAACCAAATGGGTAATCAATGGGTAAAATATGGATAATACAATTATTGAAAAATTATTTCAGTATTGTTCTTCTATTGCAAGGGGCAGCAAATTTATATTAGAGCTTGAGGCTAATGAGAAGCCATGAATGGATAATATGGTTACTCATTTTATCCTCCAGTTAACCCGTTTATTACCCATGTTAAATACGGGTCGGATCGGATAATTTATCCGTTTTTCCATTACCCCTTTCGACCCAAACCATATCCGACCCGACTCGCCCGTTTGACGCTCCTATGGTTACGTAACGATGAATTTAACGATACAATACAATAAAATTTAAGTAACAACCAAAACAAATATTGTATTTAAAGTAGCAATACGATACAATACAATGGGTAGCGACCATCAAAACAAGTTGTTACTCGGATTCTATATATTTTTTATTTTCTAATTCCAACTTGATATTCGCATCAAATAATGTGAAATATTTTATATATACATTAATTAATTGTGACCAAGTGATAACAATGTAAATAGACAATATGTGTCAGATCAATTAATTCGATGTAAGCACCAAGAGCTTGTTCGGATGTTGTCACATATTGAGTTGCAACATGTTGTTTCTCTAAATATAATTTTTATTTTAATTATTAAAATATTATTGTATCGTAATGTCAAATATGTTATTATGTAACGATAAAAAATATCATTTTATGTTAAGATCAATTTAGTGTGATCACTCCAATTCTTTATTTTTTTCATATTGGCCTTATGTATTATTTAATAATTTTTTTGCTCTTTAGGCGCAACTGGAGCTTCTTGAGAACATGACTTTTGATAGATTGGTGTGGAGATCGATAATTAGGGTAGAAAGTTAGTAGGTAGTCAAGTGTTTCCCATTATCTTCCTCAGTTCAATAGCAGTAGTGTTAGTTTGTTATCCCTTTATTCTTAGATCACTATTACTACTATTTAATTGTTACCTTGGCTTAGGTTCTCTTTTTATCTTGTTGTTATTTATACTTGTCGTCATTACTTCTTTTATATTTTCTTTAGCCGCGGGACTTTCGGAAACAGTCTCTCTGCTTTCCCGAGCAGGGGTAAGGCTGCATACATCCCACCCTCCCATACACCACTTGTGAAAATTCATTGGGTTTGTTGTTGTTGTATTTTCCCTTTAGCTTATCTTCTTCATACCTACCTTTTTATAATAACTCTACTCCATATTTTTTATAACAATGCTTATTCTTTATATTACTGGCATGTGGCATTGTAAAATGATGAAAAATGATATGATCTATCCAAATGTGTCTTACAATAGGGTGATAAAAAATATGTATGATAGAGGTGTCTGGAGGTGAAAGGTGTGCCGGTGGCTTACATTAGGGTGATAAAGGATATGTATGATGGACTTATGACTCGGGTTATGACTGTGGGAGGTGACTCAGAGCCTTTTCCGGTAGTTATGGGGTTACACTAAGGATATGCACTCAGCCCTTTCTTGTTCGCTCTAGTGATGGACGCAACGACACACCATATCCAAGGAGAGGTGCCATGGTGTATGTTGTGCACTGATGATAAAGTTCTGATTGATGAGACGTGAGGCAGTGTTAATGGGAGACTGGAGATATGGAGGCAAGCCCTGGAGTCTAAAGGTTTCAAATTGAGTAGGACTAAGACGGAATATGTGGAATGTAAGTTCAACGACGTGACAGAGGAAGTGGATGTGGAAGTCAGGCTTGACTCACAGGTCATCCTCAAGAGAGAAAGTTTTAAGTACTTAGGGTTAATTATCCAGGGAGATAGGTAGATCGACGGGGATGTTACGCACCGTATTGGGGTGGGGTGGATGAAATGGATGTTAGCGACTGGAGTCCCGTGTGACAAGAAGGTGCCACCGAAACTCAAAGGTAAGTTCTATAGAGCGGTGGTTAGACCGACCATGTTGTATGGAGTCGAGTGTTCGCCAGTCAAGAATTCACATATCCATAAGATAAAAGTAGAAGAAATAAGGATGTTGAGATGGATGTGCAGGCACACTAGGCTGGATAACATTCAGAATGCCGATATTCGGGAGAGGGTAGGCATGACTCCCGTGGACGACAAGATGCGGGATACGCGACTTAGAGTGTTCGAACACATGCGAAGGAGAAGCCTAGATGCACCGATTAGGATGTGTGAGCGGTTGACTTTGGAAACTACGAGAAGAGGCAAAGGGCGACCTAAGAAGTATTGGGACGAGGTGATCAGACAAGACATGGCGTGGCTTCAGATTTCCGAGGACATGGATCTTGATTGTAACAGGTGGAGGTCGAGCATTAGGGTGGTAGGCTAGGGGGTTGTCAAGAGTTATTCCCTCTTTGTACCAGTGTCACAACCCAAATTCTCAACCCTCGGGATCGTGATGTCGCCTAACACCACACTTGCTAGGCAAGCCAATGTTAGAACTTAATTAATCATTTTCTATTAAAAGTTTACTTAAACATAATAAAACAATTTAAAATAAAAAGGAAATATAATACTTTCCAATAAAAGACTTCATGAATAATATTAGATAAAATAAAACAAACCAAAAACTAATACTAAATAACCCAGGGTCTGGTGTCACAATTCACGAACTACTAAAGAATACTACAAATAATTGAACTGAAACAATTATATATATGTATGTTTTGAATGAAATAAAACAATATCTAAATAATAAAGGGAAGACTCCAAGAATCTGCCGGCGTCAGCAGATCTACCTCGTGTCTCCGTGCGAATGATATCAGCTACTACTTTCACCTAGCTCTGGCCGATACCTGGATCTACACAAGAAGTGCAGAGTGAAATATCAGCACAATCGACCTCGTGTACTGGTAAGTGACGAGCCTAACCTCGAAGAAGTAGTAACGAGGCTACGACGAGACATTTATAATATAACCTGTAAACAATGTATAATAAAGCAAGAAGGGAATAATAACAAATTCAATAGTGACTTGAAACAATTAATAAAGTAACTCAGCCACCTTTTCCAGATCTCAGCTGTAACCAATCCTCACGAAAATTTCCAATTTTCAATTTAAAATAACCATAAGTACAGAATATGAAATGACAACAATAAAATAGTGAGTGTTCCAGTCTATATATTTAAAATCAGTAAAACGTGAATATCCTCCATTATTGCTCCTTTTTGCGGAGCGCAACCCGCTCCCACCTATCCACCCTTATTGCTCCTCCCTATATATATATATATATATATATATATATCACCCTTAGTTCTCCTATTGCAGCGTGCAAACCCGATCCCATCTGTCCACGCTTATCACTCCTTGTTGCGGTGTGCAACCCGCTCCCACCAGACAATCACATCTCTTTATTTATAAAAAGATTTCACAATTTAGGTTAAGTCGTTCACAATATTTAGGTCTCAACGATTGTAAATAGAAAGCTGTAATGTTCATAAACTTCATCAATTATCATTTCACAATGAAACCAACCGGAATGTATCGTAAATCACTATCAACCAGCTCAATATTTTATGTACGACAATGAAGCCATGGGAACAACTAACACTTCCAAAATAGTTGAAACAATACTTAAAAACAAGTTGACGAAAACAAGTAGACATGAAGGCATAAAAATCATGAAACATTTAAGCAAGGAATCAAAAAAATTGGGAACAAGGAAGGGATCATGTTTAACAGGTAGTTTGGTGGTGCATAGGTACTCGTCACCTCACCTATACACCACACATATGCAAATTCACATAGTATTTAAGTAGGGGATTTTCATTCCCCCAAGTCAAGGTTAAACCAAATACTTACCTCAATTTCACAAGCAACTCACTGCTCAAGCACAACTTTTCCTTTAGCATTTGCCTTTAACCCGCTCGAATCTAATCACAATTGGTTCAATCTCATTCATTATTGCTAAAGGCATTAACTTTAATGAAAAATCATAGTTTTCCTATGTTTTCCTATCAAAAGACAAAAACGATACCGGGTCCTCTTGGTCTACGCTCGAGGTTCGGACCAAAACCCATTTACCCATTCTCCCCCGAGTCCGGATATACAATTGGTTTTGGAATCTGACCTCAATTCGAGGTTTAAATCCCCAAATTTTGAAATTCCTAAGTTCTACCCAAAATCCCAATTTTTACTATGAAAACTCTAGATTCTAGGTTGAAATCTTGTTAAAAGTTATTAAGGATTGAAAGGAATTAGTTAGAGATCAATTACCAATGATTTGTAGAAGAGGGAGGTTTAGGGTTTGAGAGAATTGAAAAATGGGTGAAAATCCCGTCTAAAATCTCACTTAACATGCTGCAGTCATCGCAATTGCGAACCCTTTGAAATTCCACTGCCTTCGCATTTGCGATATAAATGTCGCATTTGCGACATCTGAAGGTCTTCACAGTTGCGGCCAAAAACTCGCATTTGCGAGAATGGCCTTCCCAAGCCTTCTTCGTATTTGCGACAATAATGTCGCATTTCCCAGGTCTATTGACTTCGCAATTACGAAGCCTGATCTTGCAAATGTGAGATCAGAGACATGTACCAGATATCAATTATACCAATAAATTTTTAAGTTCTAAAATAACTCTGTAGCCTATCCGTAACTCACCCGAGCTCTCGGGGCTCCAAATCAAACATGCACGCAAGTCTAAAAACATCATACGGACTTGCTCGTGATTTAACCCCATAAAACTACGAATTTAACCTCAAACTCATGATTTCCCTCAAGAATATTTCGATTTCATCATTTCTCAACCAGATGTCTGAATCACGTCAAATCAACACCAAATTTCAGATATATGATATAAAAGTCATAATAAACCTGTACCGGGATCCGAAACCAAAATACGGGCTCGATACCAACAAGTTCGAACATTAATTCATTTCTTTATTTCATTAAAAATCCAGCAAAATAATTTTCTTTAAAAATTGATTTCTAAAGCTAGGGACCTCGGAATTCAATTTCGGGCATACGCCCAAGTACCATATTTTACTGCGGACCTTCCAGGACCGTTGGAACACAGATCCGGGTCCATTTACTAATAATATTGACCAAAGTCAACTAAAACTAAAATTTTAACTCTAAAAATTATTATTTTCTCATTTTTTCATATACAAGTTCTCCGGTTTCACGTCCGGACTGCGCACGCAAATTGAGGTAAATAAAATTTATATTTTTGAGGCTAATGAGCATGGAATGAAGTCTTAATTCACAAGATGACCCTTTGAGTCATCACAACCGGTTAGTCTGATAGAGTTTTGTTTAGGTTTGTTAGCGGTCTATGTTGTGTTTCACATTGTTGTTTTGCATAATTTTGTGCTATTGTCCTTTCACTCATTTGTTGTTGTTATTTTTTTTTTTGGCGTCTTTTGTCGTTACATGCCTTTCCTCTTATTTCTTTTCTGATATTATTGTCTCTCATGTTGGGCCGAGAGTCTCTTGTAAACAGCTTATCTACCCTTTTTGGGGGTAGGGGTAAGGTTTGCGCCTCTACTCTCCCAGACCCCCACTAGTGGGATTGTATTGGGTATGATGTTGTTTGTTGCATCAAATCAATTTAATAAAATACAATATGACTTGTATATAATAAATATTCAATAATATGTAAAGTCATCGTTTATAACTTTGCATGCATGAGCTTGTTCATATTGCTGGTCTCAAGTTCGGATAAAAATGGAGAGTTGTAATAGATTGAAAAGCTAGCACAAAATTTATTAATTTATGACTATGTGGACACAAAATCTCTACTTGGTTCAAGAAGGGCTAGGACCAGTTCCGGTACAAATTGCTCCGGTAATTGTCAAATGAGTGTTTGATTAATGCCACATGTCATTACTCATTTTAAAGACATAGTTGCTTTTAGGGGCGTATACTCCTAACGACAAGCGGTGTCACATGACACCGCTTCATCAGAATTTTATTTAATATGTATATATAAATATACAAAATAAAAAATTTGGGTATAAATATAAAGATGACACCACTTTTCATGATAGTGATTATTTTTTCTAAATTTTGTATATGATGTTTATAATGAATTAAGATTATGTATACATGTCACGACCCATATTTTCCTCCGTTGGGTATCGTGATAACACCTATTCCTAGAGGCTAGGTAAGCCTAACAATTAATAATAACAACAATAAGTAAAGAAAAACTAATAGTCTTGATAAGAAACCTTGACAGTATATACAATGGTTTTCCCAAAATCGGTAATACAAGTCATAAGCTCTACGAATCTCCTACGACTTCTAAATACAATTGTTTGGAAATAAATACAACAATGTATGATTAATAGTACAAAGAAGGTGACTCCGAAGCCTGTGAACGCAGCAACAGGTTACCTTGAGTCTCCTCAGCAATCATCCGCGCAGTTACTACCAATCAATATCTGGATCTGTGCAACAAAAATGCACAGAAGAGTAGCATGAGCACACCACAACGGTGTCCAGTAAGTATCAAGACTAACCTCGGTGGAGTAGTGACGAGGATTAGTCAAGACACCACTGGTCTACAAAATAAATAGCACGAATATAGAAATGACTGAACGTTACATCTATCTAAGACTTCACAAAATAATTTACAACAACGACAATATAAAGCAAAAGGAAATTACAGAAATCAATCAAGAAACACACAAAAATACACAGAAAGATGGACAACAAACAAGCCAAGCCGAGAGGAAACACAATACAATAAAGAACACCAATAACTCAACTCTACGTCGGTTTTTTCACATTGGGCCTTAGCCATTAAAATCCGTAAACTGATGGGAATCTTTAAACAACAGTTCATATAAAAAACTTTTGCAATAAAAATCATTTTAGTATGGAAGAGTTTCCTTTGAAAACATACTTTCTCCAAAAGTAGATATAAGTGTATTTAATAGAGAGAATCACGTGAAACATAGATTCTTTCAAAATACGAAACTTCCCAAAGATACTTTCCCAATAAATGGCTTCCAAATATCATTTTAGGCAAGACTAGTCCTTTTCAAATGTACCTTCGATGTAAAAGTCAGTCAAACATAATCATTGAAACCATTGCTTTTTCAATAAAACTCCTCAGTAAAATCTCAAAATCATAATCTCCTCAAGGTAAACCTATCAGAACTCAGTCCGTAACTCAAAACTTGCCATGCAATGCAGGAGGAACATAAAGTCTTGTCAATGAATGAATTAAGAGATCAGTATGAATTTCCGAATCAAACAATGGAATATTAACTCTTAAGCATATGCAGTAAATTCAAACAGGAACATGGAAACGAAATGCAAAGACAAGTGCACGGCATCACCCTTCGTGCTTTTACTCTCTTCCTCACAATGCAATGAATGAAATGAATACACGGCATCACCCTTCGTGCTTTACTCTCATCCTCACCAAAACAAGTCTAGTAATTATCAAACAGAACAATGGAAACAATAATGCAAAGATAAGTGCACGACATCACCCTTCGTGCTTTTACTCTCATCCTCACAATGCAATAAATAAATGAAAGGGCACGACATGTTCCTTCGTGCTTGTAAATATAAAGATCGTGGAACGACATCACCCTTCGTGCTTTTACTCTCTTCCTCACAATGCAATGAATGAAATGAAAGCGCACGACATGTTCCTTCGTGCTTTTAAATGTAAAGATCATGGCACGACATCACCCTTCATACTTTTATTCTCTTACTCACAATACAATGAATGAAATGAATACACGACATCACCCTTCGTACTTTACACTCTTCCTCACCCAAACAATAACAAAAACAACGGTTTGGCAAAGAAAGTCAACAAGAAGAGCCATAAATCACAACATCCTGGCAAGGGAGTCAACAACGCAATCAATATTATTAACAACACAAACAATAATAGAAATCATATCATCCCGGCAAAGGAGTCAACAATGAAAACAACATCATCCCGACAAGGAAAATAGCTATAACCAATCTCGCCTAAATAATTAAATTTACGAAATAAAACTTAGCTCAAATAAAGGCCCCGTAATAGGCAACATCAAGAAAACATCAACAACATAAATATTTATCAACTAGACCCAAGTAGCACATAAGGGAAAAGCCATATAAATCACAATGTAAGACTCACGGTCATGCTTGACTCCAACGAACGGATGTTCTAACTACGGCTAGACAACTATAAAGCTAGATAACACTAATATAGTCAATTTGGCGGTTCTAGTACGCAAATATAGCATGAAGATAAGAACGGTAAATTATTCAGTTATGTCAATTAAGATCAAATAGCCAACGAAGGAATACAAAAGCAAGTAATTCTAATTTAAGCAGGAAAGGATGAGATTAACCACCAAGGACTCAAATGTATCAATTACAATTCATATACAGGTAACATAAGAACCTACGAACCTTAGAAGGCCAGTCTATTAGCAAATAAGTCTGAGTACGCACTCGTCACTTCGCATGCACGAACTACAAACAACAAAGAAGACTCAATCCTAAGAGGTAGTTCCCCCACACAAAGTTAGGCAAGATACTTACCTCAAAGACGACAACTTGGTACTCAAAATTGGGCTTCTCGGGCGAAAAGACCTTCGGACGGCTCAAAATCAACTAAAACAACTTCAAAATACACATAACACGTATAAGGAATGATTCTGAATAATAAGTTTCAATCTTTACAAAATTATAAAAATCAACCCAAAAGTCGACACCCGGGCCCACACCTCGGAACCCGACAAATTTTACAAATTTCGATTACCCATTCTGATACGAGTTCACCCATACTAAATTTATCCAATTTCAATAACATTTGGTCTTTCAAATCATGGTTACATTTTAGAAGTTTTTTTCAAAACCCAGAATTCCCTCAACCCAAAATACAAATTAAATGATGAAAACAAGAACTAATTCATGAAATATAATCAATTCTAGTTAAAGAACACTTACCCATTTGAATTGTGTGAAAAAAACCTCAAAGAATCGCCCAAAATCGAGCTCTAGAAGTCAAAATATGTTAAAAATGGCTAAACCCTCGTTTTTGGAAACTTATATTCTACCCAGGTATTTAAAGCATCGCGATCCCGAGACTACGTATGCGATCACGTAGAGGAAATATTATTGGCCAGAAATGATTCTATGCGATCGCGAAGGAACATATGTGATCACATATAAGGAAATATATGTTGCCTCAACGCTACACTACGCGATCGCGAAGTACGAAATGCGATCGCGTAGAAGAATGACTTGATGCCCATAGATGGATTCACTATGCGATCGCGTGCAAGTGGAAGCGAACACGAAGAAGAAAAGGATGGACTTCCGCGATCGCGAACGGAGCTATGCAATCGCAATTAATAAAAATTGGGTGGTCCAAATTGATACAATGCGATCGCGGCTCAGCCTTCACGATCGCATAGAAGGAAAGACAACAGACAGAACAACAGTGCCAAAAAGGAGAAAAATGACCCGAAGCCTATCCGGAACACACCTGGGGCCCCCGGGACCCCGTCCAACCACACACACAAGTCATATAACCCAACACAGACTCGCTCGAGGTTTCAAAACATATAAAATAAAACTAAAACGACGAATCAAACCAAAAATCAAACTTTGGAATTTTCACAACTTCAAATATCAAGACTCGCGTCGAAACCTATCAAATCAACCCGGAACGACATGAAAATTTTGCAGACAAGACCCAAATGACACAACGAATCTACAACTACTCTCGGAATTCCATTCTGAGCCCGATATCAAAGTTTCACCTATCGGTCGAAATCGCCAAAATTTTAACTTTCGCCAAATTACCTCAAATCACTCTACAGACTTCCAAAACCAATTCCGGACACGCGTCTAAGTCCAAAATCATCATACAAAGCTATTTACATTAACCAAAACTCATTCCGAGGTCGTTTACCCAATAATCAAACCTCTGGTCAACTCCCATCACTTAAGCTTACTGAAATTTCCTTCCAATTCGACTCCGAATTACTCGTTAACTGAATCTAACCATGCACGCAGGTCGATATACACAACGTGAAGTTGTTTATGACTTTACACCACTGAACAAAGATTAAATTCCCAAAATGACATGTCGGGTCGTCACATTCTTCCCCCCTTAAACAAGCGTTCGTCCTCGAACGTGCCAAGTTTCACCTTGAAGTCATCCACTCACTGATTGTACACTTCTAACACATACCCGCGGGTGATCCCACGTCACCCAAACCCACATAATCCTGACGAAACAATCACAACTGCAATATAGCCTTCACATCACCACCAATCAACCTCATACCTCAATTTCTCACCTTCTACCCATTCCTCAGAAGACGCGATTCTAAATCCATATCCGGCATTAGCCTCAACCAGCTGCATCAACCCAGGTATACACCCTTAATGCATGACCACACAATATAGCTCATCACAGGTAGGCTCAAATAACACTTTTGATCTCAATAACTGCCCAAAATTCAACTCAACATTGACAATTGCCTCCACATATGAAAGATCTTTGTTTCCAAACCCCATAATACTGATAATGATGCAATGAACACGAAGACTTCATTATTAAACAGCCGAATCACCAAGCCACAACTAACACCACCGGGCACACATCTCGCTAACTAAACTAAGGAAACGCATAACGAAATGACTGAATATGAAAATAGAAGCATGTAAAGGATCTATCAAACAAAATCCCATAGGCACAACTCTCTATCAATACTGACATTACCAAAAGCAATATAACAAGGAAAAAGTAAAACATATGAACAAATCACAAGGATACCATCCTGATAAAATTTCCAGCACGGTACTCAGCCTGGTCCAAACATATCGAATCACAAATATCACGAGGAACTCGCCCTCAACTCTGAATCACATACCAAAAATATATCATACCAATTGAAATTCCTCTATTAATTCATCTCAATTATTAAAATCATAACGTCTAACTGAACTCACATCTTGATAGAGTATCAAATCACAACTCGTAACCCAAATACTTATGAAAAATCACATAAAGCTTACCACGAGAACAACAAGGACTTACTTCTAGTTTCACTACTATCAAGAATGAATAAAACAACGATAGACACGGGATACTACTCATAGAATCTCCCAATAGGAGCAAACACAAAATGGAGTGCAAAACATGGAACTCACTCATCACTGAAATAACAAATAAGGGAAACTCGTCCCAGCCAACATAACTATAGTGAAATATAATTGGTGCCCCTCTGAAACATATCAAAATATACTTGTGATATAATACCTGGCTCAACGGCCTCCAACCTACTATACGAAACACCTCATCAGATCGACCTCCCCCTCTTGGGCGCCCTCTACTCACCTGAATACTCTGCTATAACACACCTACCTGAATCCTGGAACATCCATCACCCTAGGGCTAACATCTCCATGCTGAAAACAACCTCTCTACCGGCGTGGCTGTGGAAGACATACATTGTGAATCCTCTGAAACCCATGAGTACCTGAAATCCCCCATGTGAAGCTGGTAATGCAATCGAACTAGTTGACCCACAAAATCGCTACAGTGTCATACCTTGCCTCCATAATAAGGACCAGTAGATTCCCTCAGTCTACGAGGCATCCTTGCCTCCCTGATCTCGGTTAACCTCTCGCTCCCGGCCCCACATTCTCCCTAACCAACAAGCAATCTCTACTACCTGCTGAAACGAGGGAGTCCTGCTGAACCAAATATCATGTATGAACCCCTCAATGACTCTACGGACTTGTCTCCTAACTGAAGAAACCAAACGAGGTGCATACCTAGCCAACTCACTGAATCTATCATAGTACCACAACACTGAACATAGCGCCCTAACGTAACTGCTCAAACTCCGCGCGCCGTACATCCCTAATGAACTGAGGTGAAACCTCCCTTAAAACATCTCCGAAGACTGAATCCACGCTACTGAAGTTAACTCGGCAAGGTTACCCCAACTCATATGCCGCCACCACTAACCAATCCACTACTCTGAACCTGAGACGTGACAAAAGCAATCTCGTCCGTCTCCACAATGCCCGAAGTACGATGAATATAGTGACACTCCTCCAGGAAATCCTGGGCATCATCCGTTGCCAATCCACTGAAAGATAGGAGGGTGGTACTTCTTATACCTCTCAAGTCTAAGGTATACTTCCTCCGGTGCTACTGCCCTAACCATGGGATGAACTGAAACCACATGTAGTGCTGCCATGACTACTAGAACCTGACCGATATGATCTCATTGCTTTGGAGTGTGGACGGTAGGAGTCTGAACTCCTTCCATGATCCGTGTAATAGCTGGTGAACTAGAATCAATCTCGCCTGAGTCGATGTACCAATTATACTTAAGAACTATACCCGGGCCTCCTGAAGTCCGAGGTAGCAACATGCACCTCCAGTACCGATTTCCCTCAACTAGAACTGCTGGTGGCCCCTCCATAACTGCTCTGACCGGCATCTTAACTGCGGCACGTGCTCCTCGTCGGCCTTTGTCTTTGACCCTTGCGACACTTGCTTCGGATAATGTCATCAGGTACCGCAGTTCGTGTCCTCACCATCAGCGAGAGAATGGAACGATAATTTCAAACTTCAAGGTCAATGAACTCGCACGATAGGAGTGGAGGAAGTAAAATTGTTCTAATAGTTCCGTCGCCTCTCGAAAATAACTACAGACGTCTCTGTACCGATCCACAAGACTCTACTAAACTCTCTTATGACTCGTAACACCTATGAACCTAGAGCTCTGATACCAACTTGTCACGACCCAAATTTACCTTCGTTGGGTATCGTGATAGCACCTAGTCCTAGAAACTAGGTAAGCCTAACAATTAATAATAACAACAATAAGTAAAGGAAAACTAACAGTCTCGATAAGAAACCTTGACAGTATATACAATGTTTTTCCCAAAATCGGTAATAAGTCATAAGCTCTACGAATCTCCTACGACTTCTAAAAACAATTGTTTGGAAATAAATACAACAATGTATGATTAGTAGTACAAAGAAGGTGACTCCGAAGCCTGTGAACGCAACAACAAGTTACCTTGAGTCTCCTCAGCAATCATCCGCGCAGTTACTATCAATCAATATCTAGATCTGTGCAACAAAAATGCACATAAGAGTAGCATGAGCACACCACAGCGGTGCCCAGTAAGTATCAAGACTAACCTCGGTGGAGTAGTGACGAGGACTAGTCAAGACACCACTGGTCTACAAAATAAATAACACGAATATAGAAATGACCGAACTTTACATATATCTAAGACTTCACAAAATAATTTACAACAATGAAAATATAAAGCAAAAGGAAATTACAGAAATCAATCAAGAAACAACACAAAAATACACAGAAAGATGGACAACAAACAAGCCAAGCCGAGAGGAAACACAATACAATAAAGAACACCAATAACTCAACTCTACATCGGTTTGTTCACATCGGCCATGCACAGACTACAAACAACAAAGAAGACTCAATCCTAAGGGGTAGTTCCCCAACACAAGGTTAGGCAAGATACTTACCTCAAAGACGACAACCCGGTACTCAAAATTGGGCTTCTCGGGCGAAAAGACATTCGGACGGCTCAAAATCAACTAAAACAACTTCAAAATACACATAACACGTATTAGGAATAATTCTGAATAATAAAGTTTCGATCTTTACAAAATTATAAAATTCGACCCAAAAGTTGACCCCGGGCCCACACCTCGGAACCCGATAAATTTTATAAATTTCGATTACCCATTCTGATACGAGTTCACCCATACTAAATTTATCCAATTCCGATAACATTTGGTCTTTCAAATCATGGTTTTACATTTTAGAAGTTTTCTTTCAAAACCCACAATTCCCTCAACCCAAAACACAAATTAAATGATGAAAACAAGAACTAATTCATGCAATATAATCAATTATAGTTAAAGAACACTTACCCATTTGAATTGTGTGAAAAAACCCTCAAAGAATCGCCCAAAGTCGAGCTCTAGAAGTCAAAATATGTTAAAATTGGCTAAACCATCGTTTTTGAAAAATTATATTTTGCCCAGGTATTTAAAGCATCGCGATCGCGAGATTACGTATGCGATCGCGTAGAGGAAAATATTATTGGCCATAAATGATTCTATGTGATTGCGAAGGAACCTCTGCGATCGCATATAAGGAAATATATGCTGCCTCAACGCTACACTACGCAATCGCGAAGCACGGAATGCGATCGCATAGAAGAATGACATGATGCCCACAGATGGATTCACTATGAGATCGCGTGCAAGTGGAAGCGAACGCGAAGAAGAAAAGGATGGACTTCCGCGATCGCGAACGGAGCTATGCGATCGCGATTAAGAAAAACTGGGTGGTCCAAATTGATACAATGCGATCGCGGCTCCGCCTTCGCGATCGCATAGAAGGAAAGACAACAGACAGAACAACAGTGTCAAAAAGGAGAAAAATGACCCAAAGCCTATCCGGAACACACCCGGGGCCCCCGGGACCCCGTTCAATCACACACACAAGTCATATAACCTAACACGGACTCGCTCGAGGTTTTAAAACATATAAAATAACACTAAAACGATGAATCAAGCCAAAAATCAAACTTAGGAATTTTCACAACTTCAAATATCAAGACTCGCGTCGAAACCTATCAAGTCAACCCGGAACGACATGAAATTTTGCAGACAAGACCCAAATGACACAACGGATCTACAGTTACTCTCGGAATTCCATTCCGAGCCCGATATCAAAGTTTCACCTATCGGCCGAAATCGCCGAAATTCTAACTTTCGCCAAATTACCTCAAATCACTCTACGGACTTCCAAAACCAATTCCGGACACGCGCCTAAGTCCAAAATCATCATACGAAGCTGTTGACATTAACCAAAACTCATTCCGAGGTCGTTTACCCAAAAATCAAACCTCCGGTCAACTCCCATCACTTAAGCTTCCAAAACTGAAATTTCCTTCCAGTTCGACTCCGAATTACCCGTTAATTGAATCTAACCACGCACGCAGGTCGATATACATAACGTGAAGCTATTTATGACTTTACACCACTGAACAGAGCTTAAATTCCCAAAACGACTGGTCGGATGTCACAATACATTAATTAATTGTGACCACGTGATAACAATGTAAACATACGATATGTATCAGATCAATTAATTCGATGTAAACACCAAAAGCTTGTATGGATGGTTGTTACCTATTGTATTTCATCATATTATTTCTTTAAATATAATTTATATTTTAATTATTAAAATTTATTGTATCGTAATGTCAAATATGTTGTTTTATAACGATAAAAATATAATTTTATGTTATGATCAATTTGGTGTGATCACTCCAATTCCTTATTTTTTTTCATATTGCCCTTAATTATTATTTAATAATCTTATTTACTCTTTAGGCGCAACTGGAGTTTATGGAGGACTTGACTTTTGATAGGAGTGTGTGGAGATCGATAATTATGGTAGAAAGTTAGTAGGTAGTCGAACGTTTTCCATTATCTTCCTCAGTTCGATAGCAATAATGTTAGTTTGTTATCCATTTATTCTTAGATCACTATTACTACTATTTAATTGCTAGTTTGGCTTAGGTTCTTTTTTATCTTGTTGTTATTTATATTTTGTTGTCATTACTTCTTTTATCTTTTCTTTAGCCAAAGGTCTTTCAAAAATAATTTCTCTTCTTTCGAGGTTAGGAGTAAGGTTGCGTACATCTCACCCTCTCCATAGCCCACTTGTGAAAATTCATTGGGTTTCTTGTTGTTGTATTTGCCCTTTAGCTTATCTTCTTCATACCAACCTTTTTATAATAACTCTACTCCGTTTTTTCTTATAATATTACTTATTCTTCATATTAATGATGTCACGACCCAAAATCCATAAAGGGTCGTGATGGCCCCGGAGACCACTGTCGGGCAAGCCAACACCAAGAAGTTTATTAAATTCTCAGTTTTTTATTTTTTAAATCATTTATTTTTCTTTATTTAACAATAAATAAAGAATTCCATTGATTAAATAATGATATCTTTAACAGATCCAAGTAATGAATAAATCCCATAGTCATCCCAGAACCCGGTGTCACAAGTGCATAAGCTCTTACTAGGAAGTAAAATAAAATACAACAACTGTCCAGAATATAAGTTTGGACAGAAGAGAAGGTACAAGTACTCGGAAGGAGACTCTGCTGGCTGCGGATCGTCTCAAAGACATAGCTCACCTAAGTCCCCATATCAACCACGTCGCTGGCCCACAAGGCCACAATCCATACATGTACTTGTATATCAAAATGTACATCAAGTGTAGTATGAGTATGTATACGGTCGAAACCAGGAGCGATCGATTCTGAGGCTTCTACGACATCTTGAGTCCAGCCTCGACTGCATCGATGCTAGGTCCGAGGATTAGCTCTGAGGTCAGTTCCTCGAGGAGAGGTGCCAAGGTATCGGTATACCTAGAGATGGAATGAAGACCGGTGTCCGTCATAGGGGCGCGGGACTCCCAAGAACACATAGCTAAAGCTGACAAGCGCCTGCAAGAATAGTACAAGTCTGTACCGGACCTTTAAATAGTTGTACCAGTTATTCTCCTTTGTAATAAATGTTTGTGTACTATGTTGGGATTACCCCTTCTATATAAAGGGGACCCTTTTCATTTTTTTGCAGATAATATTCAATACAAGCAACAAGAACATTCTCTTCTCTCTAACTCAAACATCCTCTATTGTCTCTTTACTGATTTATTACTTACATTTATTGTATTTCATTGATTGTTCTTCATTTATTGTAACACCCCGTACATCCGGCTTAGGTATGAATGAGTAAAAGGAGTAGTAAGGTTATATTTTGGACATATGAAGTCCTATCAGGATGATTATGGGTGAAAATAGTTGTTTTAAAATCAAGATGGAAAGTGAGATGCATAAGATTCGACAAAATCGACCAAGTTTGCAGAAGATCCGGCTTTCAGCAGTGTTTAGTGGAAATGTGTAAGGAATATTAGAAAACCCAAATCATGAAATTTGTAGGCCTTTATAGATTTCCAACGATATATTATGGAGCCCGAACGAATATCTGTGCAAAAAGTTATGTCCGTTTTACAGAACACCACACAATATGCGCGCCCAGTAGCGCGACCGCGCTAATGGGGTTTTGTTCTGGCCATTTAGCGTGGTCAGTAGCGCGGTTGGGCCTCCAGGTGCGCGGGGGCGCTAGTGGGGGGTTATTTTAAAGCTCTACTTCGTCCCCCACACCCCTAAAACATAAAAACTTGCTCTAGGAAGGAAAACTCTAAAAAACCTAACTCCTTAAAGGTCCCTCCATCACCCCAAGGTAAGTTCTAATGGTGATTCTAAGTTAAATTTGATTTTCCAACATCTTATTAACATGGTTAAATCCTCCATATCATTAGATATTCGATTGGGACATCATTGTTGAGAGAAGGAACCCTAGAACTCGAATTCAAGGGGATTGAACTTCAAGGAGGTAATGTCTTCACCCTCTAATTGATTTTAACAATGGATTAATAATTATAAACTCTAGTTGATGAGATATGTGTTGATGGGTTTGATAGAAAAGTATGAATGGTTATAGATTTGGGATGTTGATTGTTGATTATTAGTTAAGGGTGTTGTTTACCTTATGGGTAATAAAGAATAAGGTTGATTGTAATCGTTTGAGAATTTAGAATTCATCTAGGAGCAAGATAATGGGTTATTGGGTGTAGAAACACCATTAATAAGTGCTATAGATCCTTATGCCACCAAGTGTTTGATAAAATGCTTAAGTGACCAAAACATGACTATTGTTGCTAATTTGGAGTCCCTTTGACTTGTATTGATATAGATTAAAGTTAAAAGGGTTGGCAAACTTTGTATTATGCTCAAGAGCAGGAAATTAAGGTATGTGAGGCTAACTCTCTATTTTTGGAAATTTTAATGATTCTCCCTACGCTACTTTCTTTGACCACGTTACCAATTGCCTCAGAAACATAGTTTAGCCTAGCTCCCTGAATAATGTATAACTTCTATTCTCTAGCTTCATAACTCGTTCATGACTTTCATTCTGAACGTTGTGAGCTCAGTTCGTATTCATATAGACATGGGTTTGATGTCCCTAAGTCTTAGTATAACTTACTCAATATGTCATAAACAATTGAACTTTCAATTTTCCTAATCAGTTCATGAATACGTGTCTCAGTCTAGCTCTATTAAGTATTCGAGTATCACATAACTCACTATGGTTCAGTATTTCAGCATCCTGTATTTCAGTATCATGTATTTAAGTATGACTCTCAGTTCTTGAATGTTGAACACCTATATTTGGGCATGAGGCCGTAGTTTATATGGTTTATGCATACTTGGGCCTGAGGCCGTAGTTTATGCTTTATGCATGTTTGGCTTGAGGCCGTAGTTTATGCTTTATGCATTTTTGGGCCTGAGGCCGTAGTTATGTATACATATACTTGCGCCTGAGGTCGTAGCTTGTGCACATATATATTGGGCCCGAGGGTGTAACTTATTAAGATAAACATGTTGTTCATCACTTAGAAGAGGGAGTATTCATATCCTTACTTCCTTTGTTCAGTTCATTTATCAGTTATCAGTTCAATTATCAGTTATCAGTTCAGTTATCAACTGTCAGTTCAGTTATTAGTTATTAGTTATCATTTTATTTATCAACTATCAGCTATCAGTCCAATTATTAGTTATCAATTATCAGTTATCAGTTCAGTTATCAGCTGTCAGTTCAGTTATCAGTTATTAAATATCATTTCAGTTTCAGTTTCAGTTTCAGCATTTATAATTCTATCTTTCAGTTGCTTTACATACCAGTGCAATTCAAATGTACTGACGTCCCTTTTGCCCGGGGCCTGCATCTCACGACGCATGTAATGATTTACAGGTTGGCGATTTCGAGTGCTAGAATTCTCGTACCAGCTATTTGGTGATCCCCAGTTCGTTCGGGGAACTATCATTACCTTACAGTCTTCAGTATTTTTAGATAGTCAGTGTTTTTCAGTACTTCATTAGAGGCTTCATGGACTAGAGTAACAGTTAGACAGAGTCGCAAGCTTTTCATATTAAGCCATGTTGGCTATAAATATGTTTCAGAATTGTATTAGTATTTTCGCACTTTGATTTATATCATCCAGGTTTTCAGTATATCAGTATGTGTTAGTTTATCTTCCGCATTTAGTATGTTATGATATCACATGTTGATTCAGCCATCCAGTTGGTTCGCTTGGTCACATGTAGTCAGGCACCGAGTGCCGTGTTACGTTCAGGCCTAGGTTCGGGGCGTGACACTTTTTATCCATCATTGATCATAAATAACCTTCTCCGAGGCCCAACAAACTGCTATAGCTTCATCGACCATTCTCTATTAGCCCCAAGTCTTGACCTCAAGGACTTACCTCGGCCATCTCGAATCTCGATTCTGGGCAGTCTGGTTTGCCCATTTCAATCCTTTATAGTTTTACCCTATTTATTTAGCTCACACTTAGCATATTTTTCTTAACAATTAGCATTAAAATAAATTACGTATTTTTAGAACCATATAATCAAATTTAATTGTAATTACCATTTCCAAGGTAAACAGTTTGACGCCCACCGTGGGGCTAAAAATAATAGTGATTGTTTTAGTACTGGTTCACTGAAAAACACAAGTTATTCTTTACACTTTTTCTTGTCCAAAGGATCTTTGATTTCAGGTCAAAATGTCTAACTTAGTGAGTGCACACGAAAGCAACAACTCTGAGGACTATGGGGAGAATGGTGTAACTGTTTTAGGTGCCGGTGTACCATTTCAAAACCTTGATAGCACGTAGGATCTAACCCCTATGGACGTGGATTCGTGTAACACCAAACATGATGATATCAACTCCCACACTGACAGGAGCGCACGCCTAGAAGGCCAGCATGGAGCACGGGGAACCCTCGCTCAAAGGGAAAGATGAGTCAACCTCCACGTGATTTTTGAAATGCTCTCGGCACAACAAGTAGCCATTACTCATATGTAAAACCATCAAAAGACTTTGAGTGCAATGGCACCAGGAACGACCCATCGGGTGCAGCAGGTACCAGAGAGGTCGGGCAACGACGGGTCAGCAACTAATTTCGCTGTTATAAGAATGCTCGAGGGTCTCACCGAGAGGATAGAATTAAGGTTCCCAAAGGGAGATCCAAGGCCATGTAAGGAAAGGTATCGACTTTACGTCGAGAATCGATGAAACACCATAAGAAGCAACACGCCCCAAAACGATCGAAGGAAAGATCAAAGTCGGAATCCTCAAAGGCTAGTGAACAAATCTAGGTTCAGCAGGCACACAGGGCCGGCGGAGGCACTTCGATCGACCAAGTACAACTTCAGCATTGGCGTTTCGGACATCGTATCGGCCATGGGTGAAATCAAAGAGACCAGGTGGCTAAAGCCCATACTATTAGACCCTTCGCAAAGGAACCCTAACCTAGTGTGCAAGTTTCACTGTATGCACGGTCATAAACCGAGGATTGCAGGTAGCTCAGAGAAGACGCAACCCGACTAGTTAGGAAAGGGTACCTCCAAGGATTCATCAGCGGTCGAGCTGTAAATCACCTTCAGGGAAGAAAAACAGCTCAAAAAAGTGAAACAGGAAAACCACAACACGTCGTCCATATGATCATCGGAGGGACCGATATTCCTCAAGGACCCGTGATCAAGCGGACAAATCCGGGGTAGCATATCCGAAGGCACCCTAGCATTCAGTGAAGAGGATTTCGAGGCCTTGTCTCGGCCACATAATGATACGCCGGTAATTTCTTTTCTTTTGAATAACATTCAAATTAAACATGTACTCATGTATCCAGGTAGTTCGGCCAACATGATCAGGTCGGAGGTGGTGGAGCAGCTCGGACTGCTCAATCAAATTGTACCTACCTCACGAGTCCTCAATAGGTTCAATATGGCTAGCGAAGCAATGAAGGGGGAGATCATCCTCCCGGTCAACATGTATGGTACGATTCAAAATACCAAATTCCATGTCATTGAAGGTGACATGAGGTACAATGCGTTGCTTGGGAGGCCGTGGATACACAAGATGAGGGCAGTACTATCAACTCTTCATCAAATGATGAAATTTCCAACAAAGGATGGTATAAAGACAGTATATGGGGAGCAACATGCAACAATGGAGATGTTCGCGGTTCACAACAAGGCACCAACAACCACGTCCTCCACCTAGGAGGAGCCTGAGGGAAAACAGATCCCCGAGGACGACGAGGAAGACTTCCTAGCCCCCCGAACCTTCGTTGCCCCCGAAGAATCGGATGCAACTAAATCGACAGTCAAAAAACTGGAGCAAGTTGTTCTGGTCAAACATCTCCAGATCAAAAGGTACACCTGGGAATGGGACTAACCCCCGAACTCAGGAGGAAATTCATTCAATTTCTTACCATTAACATCGATTGCTTTGCTTGGTCCCATTTAGACATGACAGGGATCCCGCCGGAAATAACCACCCATCGACTGAGCGTCGATCTCAGGTTCAAACCGGTAAAGCAAGAAGAAGATCTCAGTCCGAGGTAAAATACCCCGATTGGTTGGCCAATGTGGTGGTAGTACCCAAAAAGGGGAATAATTTAAGAATGTGCATAGATTATAAAGATTTAAATAGGGCATGCCCCAAAGATTCGTTCCCATTGCCCAACATCGATCGCCTGATTGACGCCACGACCGACCACGAGATCCTCATCTTTCTCGATGCCTACTCGAGGTATAATCAAATTCAGATGAACCCCGAGGATAGGGAAAAGACTTCGTTCATCACGAAGTATGGTACGTACTGCTACAATGTGATGCTCTTCGGACTAAAAAAAGCGGGAGCCACGTACCAATGACTAGTTAATAAAATGTTTGAGCATCAAATAGGTAAATCCATGGAAGTATACATTGATGATATGCTAGTTAAGTCCCTGCGCGCAGAGCACCATTTGACTCATTTGCAGGAGGCATTCAACATTCTCAGAAGCTACAACATGAAACTCAACCTCGAGAAGTGTGCCTTCGGGGTGGGTTCGGGAATTTTTTAGGCTTCATGGTGTAAAACAGGGGGATTGAGATCAACCCCGGAAAAATCAAAGCCATCGAGGAGATCACAGTGGTAAATAACGTGAAGGCCGTGCAACGGCTGACCGGGCGCATAGAAACCTTGGACGGATTCATATCGAGGTCGTCGAATAAAAGTCACCATTTCTTCTCCTTTCTCAAAAAGAAAAACAGCTTCAAATGGAATCCGGAATGCCAACATGCCTTAGAGGAGTTAAAGCAACATCTATCAAGCGCACCTTTACTCCACACCCTAAAGGAGGATGAAACACTGTATGTATACCTGGCCGTATCCGAGGTCACAGTAAGTAGTGTGATGGTTCGAGAAGAACAAGGTACACAATTCCCTGTTTACTATGTGAGTCAGACCTGGCGATGCCGAAACCATGTACCCTCTTCTAGAAAAGTTAGCTCTCGCATTAATTAGTGCATCTCGAAAATTAAAGCCTTATTTTCAATGCCATCGCATTTGTGTTCTGACGACGTACCCCCTCCGAAGCACCTTGCATAAGCCTGAGTTATCAGGCCGACTGGCCAAATGGGCCATTGAACTCGGTGGGTATGACACTGAGTATCAGCCCTGAACGACTATTAAATCCGAAATTTTGGCGGATTTCGTGGCTGACTTTTCGCCTGCCCTGGTGCCCGAAGTAGAGAAAGAACTTATGCTAAAAACAGGCACATCTTCGGGAGTATGGACCTTGTTCACAGACGGAGCCTTGAACGTGAAAGGGTCCGGGATCGGCATAGTTCTAAAGCCACATACGGGCGGCATGATCAGACAATCTATAAAAACCGCAAAATTGACTAACAATGAAGCCGAGTATGAGGCTATGATTGCAGGTCTGGAATTGGCCAAAGGTCGAGGAGCCGAAATCATCGAGGCAAAAATGTGATTCTCTCTTGGTAGTGAACCAGGTAAACGGGAGCTTCGAGGTTCGAGAAGATAGGATGCAAATTTACTTAGACAAAATTCAAGTCGCACTGCATCGCTTCAAGGAGTGGACCCTGACCCATATACCTCGAGATAAAAATAGTGAGGCCGATGCCCTCGCAAATCTGGGATCATCCGTCGAAGAAGATGACATATTCCCCGGATCGTTCAACTATCCAAATCAGTGATCGAGGAAGGCCATGCTGAAATTAACTACACCAGCATGACATGGGATTGAAGAAACAAATACATCGATTATTTGGGAAGTGCGAAGCTGCCCGCAAACCCAAAAGAGTCAAGAGCCCTACGAACCAAAGCAGCTCGATTCTCGCTCGAGGAAAATGGAACTCTATACAGAAGGACTTTCGATGGACCCCTAGCGGTATGCCTAGGACCGGGGGATACAAATTATGTGCTCCAAGAAATCCACGAGGGCACCTGCGTAAATCACTCTGGCACTGATTCTTTAGTCCGAAGGGTGATCAGATCAGGTTACTACTGGGATAACATGGAAAAGGACGCCAAAGAATTCGTCCGAAAATGCGACAAATGCCAAAGATTCGCACCAATGATTCACCAACCCAGTGAAAAACTACATTCAGTCTTGTCGCCGTGGTCGTTCATGAAGTGGGGGATGGACATCGTCAGACTCCTACCAACGGTACCAGGTAAAGCTAGATTTATTCTATTTATGACTAACTATTTCTCAAAATGGGTGGAAGCGCAAGCCTTCAAGAAGATAAGAGAAAAAGAAGTAATTAGCTTCATATGGGACCATATCCTGTGCCGATTTGGGATCCCCTCCGAGATAACCTGCGACAACAGAAAGCAGTTCATCATAAGTAAAGTAACAAAATTCCTCGAGGACTATAAGATCAAAAAGATCTTATCAACACCCTATCACCCTTGTGCAAACTACCAGGCCGAATCTACATAAAACCATCATTCAAAACTTGAAAAAGAAGTTAGAAAATTCAAAGGGTAGATGGAAGGAAATACTGCACGGTCCTATGTGCATATCGAACAACTCCAAAATCGAGCACATGAGAGACGTCGTTCTCTCTGGTATATAGGTCGGAGGCCTTGATACTGGTCGAGGTCGGGGAGCCAAGTGCCAGATTCTGACACGCTACCAAAAATTCAAATAACGAGGCAATGACTGCAGCCCTCGAACTATTAGATGAGAAGCGAGAAGCTTCACTGGTCCGAATGGCCGCCCAAAAACAAAGAATCAAAATATACTATAACAGGAAAACAAACCTACTATATTTTGGAGTCGGGGACTTAGTCCTAAGGAAAGTCACCCTAAACACTCAGAACCCCAATGAGGGAAAAATTAGGCCCGAGCTGGGAAGGACCGTACCATGTCCTCGGAGTAATCGACAAAGGGTCCTATAATTTAGGCACCATGGAAGGCGAACAACTTCCAAGCAATTGGAACATATCAATGCTCAAACACTATATCTGTTAAGGTAAAACCACCCTCTTGTTTTCATTTGTGTACTCCACACTAAACTTTTACAGATATCCGATGGAAGACATCGAGGCATCCTCCAACTCAAGAAGTCCTTTGGGTTTTAAAAGCACGCGTTGCACTCTTTTCCTTCGACCGAGTTTTATCCCTAAAAAGGGTTTTACTAGCAAGGTTTTTAACGAGGTAACATCTATACGCTTCCCAAAGAGAACTCAAACAAGTATTCAAAGGCTCCTCTGCAATCAACCTCGAATACTGGGGGGCATCCCCCCTGGAGGTTGCCTCTTCGAAAAACCTGAAGAAAGCCGTCGAAGAGAGTCTAGACAGGAAAATGATGTATTGGGCCAAACGGTCAAATGAACAGTGTCCTCATAGAATAATCGAGCCCTCGACGGTGAAAATATGTATACTTGTACCAAGTAATCAAAGGAGCATCTTTTATACAAAGCTTTGCACTTTCAAAGAATTTTTTATCACAAGAAATGGCCCCAGAGCCAGAAATTTCTCGGACACTCGGGGACTGGCGCCGAAGACTCGAGG
Organism: Nicotiana knightiana; assembly: GCA_005239525.1. NCBI lineage: Eukaryota > Viridiplantae > Streptophyta > Magnoliopsida > Solanales > Solanaceae > Nicotiana > Nicotiana knightiana. The sequence continues at coordinate 21,747 of ML435003.1, read as the reverse complement.
CCATAAGACCCCAAGTGGGGAACCTCGAGCCCAAAACCCTCTATGTGGCGGCATCAAATCTGTAAGTCCTACGGGCATGCCCGGATCTGTAAGTCCTACGGGCATGATATAAAATGAAAGACCTTAAGAAATGCATAATCATCAAACCTGTAAGACCTCAAGTAAGGCATGTCCGAAATGAAAGACCTTATATAAGGCAAATACCGATATTAAAGTCAAGGCTATATATTCGAACTTGTAGACCCCCTCAAAAGGCATACCATCGATATAGACGCCGAGACTATCTCACTCGGGGACTGTAAGGCTCTAGCCAAACCCAATGACTTCGGTTATAAGGCTCCGACCAGACATAATGAATCTGTTCATAAGGCTTCGACAAAACACAATGACTCCGGTCATAAGGCTCCGACCAAACACAATGACTCCGGTCATAAGCCCCCGACCAAACTAACGTGACTCGGGGATGATCGACCGTCACCATAAAATCAAATCCTTCGAAGTTACTTTGGAAAGAACCGGTTAAATCAGGCTACCCTCAGCATAAGAAAAAAGAGCTTCGATCATATTCATGTCATCTCCAAACAATGAAAACGCTTCGAAACAGTTCAACCATAGGTCAAAACCTTCTGAGGTGCTCATCTATCATCACATAACGACTCGTAATCGAGGTTCTTATTGGGCCGTCGAAGAGTCGAACGAACACAAGAACTTCAAATAAGTCTTTAACGAGGGAAAAATGTAGCCGCACTAAAATTCATACCGACCTAACGCGTAAGAGCCTTGGCGCCGACTTAAAAAGCCTCAGGGCTAATTCAAAAACCTAAGAGTCGATGAGCTCGAGTTGAAATCTGACTCGAAGACTGAGCTCGAAACGGTTAACTAAAATTCTTAAGGGCGAATTCATAAAAATCCTACGGGCCGACTAGAGGTCATATCGACCTAACGCGTAAGAGCTTAAGTGACAGCTTAAAAAGCCTCAGGGCTAATTCAAAAACCTAAGGGTCGATGAGCTCGAGTCAAAATCCGACTTGAAGACTGAGCCATAAAAGGTTAACTAAAAGCACCTAAGGGCCGATGCGTAAGATCCAAAGAGCCAGCATAAAAGAATTTTAAGGTCGACTTTAAGACCTAAAGGTCGAAAAACTCAAGTCAAAACTTGATTCGCGGGCTAAACCTCGAATGGCCAACATTCGGCCGTTGCGAAATTGCTCATCAAAAATAGAAACCTAAGGGTTTTCTCTAAAGACCAGATCTCGGACCAATTACATACGAGCATTGCAATCTATTACAAAAAGCTAAGGCGAAACGAGAAATGATGAAAGATGAAAGGCTTCTTATATGTATATATATTGAAAGATGAAAGGCTTCTTTTATATATATATATATATATATATATATATATATATATATATATATATATATATATATATATATAAAGATCAAGGGAGCGTATTTACAAGACTTGTGTCTAAAAGCTCTTACAAAGGAAAAAATACATATAACCCTAATCTATCACCGGGGCTGGGCCTCCAAGGCACCCTCGGGGGCTATGCCTTCAACAGCTCCAGCTCCGTCCCCGGGGTCTTCAACGGTCTCTTCTCTCTGGGGACTTCGCCTTCATCTCCATCATCTTCCGAGCCACTACTCGATTCACCTTCAGAAGTGAGCAAGGCAGCATTCCCCGCTTCTAGGGTCTTCACCCTCTTGATCTCGGCAGCCAAATCGATGCCCCATGCATGTATATCCTCGAGAGCCTGCCTCCGAGATTTTGACCGGGCATGATCCACACCTCGGGCCAATTGCAACTCGGCCTCCTCGGACACCTTCCTAGCCTGAACATTTGTGGCAACTAACTCCTCCTTGTCTAAGGATACGAGCACTTCGGCTTCAGCACTAGTAGCAGATACCGCAATGACTGACTTGGCTAAAATATCTTTGTGTTTATTATTCTCCGCCCTCGCATCATGAAGCTGATGTTCGACCAAGAACAACTTCTCCCGGAGAGTACCTCTCTCGGTAGTTATCTCACTCGCGTGCCATTTGAGTTCAAGAATTTTGGCATCTTTGGCTCGGAGCTCTTCATTCATCAGGGCATTTTTATTCTCAAACTACAAAAATTAACCCGGAGGTGTCCAAAAGCTAAAGTTGGGTAAATATACAGACAAAAACAAATAAATACTATGTTACCTGCTCAACAAGGCAAGCCCTCTCTCGGGACACCATCTCCAAACGAGCCCGAAGGTCATGGACTTCCTCCTCCTTCTCTACAAAGCGAGCCCTAAGCTCATTAGGCCCCGAGGTAAGCCTCATGCACTCACCTTTGTAGTGAGTTAAATCAACTTGAAACTTGGCAAAGGTGTGATTACAAAGCACCTTAGCCTGAAAGCATGAAAGAAAAAAAGTAAGAAAGACAAAGATCAGGGCACCGAGCAGAATTTGCGAAAGATTACTTGTTAGCAAAGCCTATCGTGCTCACTGAAAATGAATAAGGCATTAAGCTCAGGGTTTTTCTTGGTTGTAGCGAACAACCCTTCAAACACATCTTTGTACTCAGCGGACACCCCCGCATCAGGAGTTTCTTTATTTCGGGAATCCTGCAACTGCCTCGAAAATAAAGCCGGTCCCGGAGGATATTCGCTCACTTCAATGATCTCGGACGGATGGATCGATCGGGGTCTTCTCTTGCCTCTTAAGAACTTTATAACTAGGCTCCTCCGGTCCACTAACCGGGCACACTCCAGCTCGGGGAACATCCTGGCTAGCAGCCAGCTCAGGGACATTACCCGATACTTCTTCAATGGGCTCCTCGGCTCCGGGTGGGGCAGCAACAACATCAAGCTCCGATTTAGATGCTCCCGGCTCGGCTAGATGTGGGACGACCAGATTTTCTCCTCCCACAGGCACTATCAAGGGATCAATTCTTTCCTTGCCTCCAATTCGAGGACTCTCAAAAACTTCGGGAGTTAAGGCCGTTGAATCAGCCTTGGATTCTTTCACTTTGGCCTTCCTTGATTTTGAAGGCTCAGTCGGCGATTTCCTTCTTTTATTCCTCTATTTGTCAAAGTTAGGGGTATCCGCTTCCTCAGGAGGAGCCTCCCTCATCACGGAAGCCTCAACAAGGCCTGCGCAAATACGAGATATGACTCTTCCCAGCGGGCCCTTGATAAATCGCACCACACGCGCTCGACATACGCGCAAATTGAATTTAGCTGGTTAACCCATCCTGAGAGATCCTTAACCGCCTCAGGGTACACCGCAACAGCTGCACCAACGTCAGGAGTTAGTCCGTGGAGAAATTAATTTAGAGGAAAGGGAAAAAGTCTTAATTAACATATGCACTTACGCTTCATGTTCCACTTTTCAGGGAACGACATCCTTTCCGCCGGAATTAGGTCCAAAGTCCTAACTCGGACAAAATGGATCATCCATCCTCGGTCCCTAACCTCGTCAGTACAGGCAAAAAAAGCTCTCGAGGCCTGACACTGAAGTTTAATCAGGACGCCACGAAAGAGTCGGGGGCTATACATTCTGACCAAGTGATCAAGGGTAAAAGGCATCCCTTCGACCATGTTCGTAAAATATATGGTCATATAAACAATGCACCAGAACAACAGATGTATTTGACCAAGAGTCACTTGGTACCATTCGCAGAAGTCGAAGATAACATGGTCAATTGGGGGCGACGATGGTTCCACCGGGCCGAGGGTGAATGGAGAAGTATACACACTGAGGAAGTCTCCTCGTATGTGGTTATGTCCTCTTTTTGAGAGGGGATTTTCACTAGAGCCGAGTTCCCCCAGTGGTAGTCTGCCTTCACTTTTTCGATGTCCCATATTAAGCTGATACATCGGGACATGGGTTCGCACCCCCTTGGCCTCAAGGAAGATTTATCGATCTTGAAATCGGAGGTTATCTCGCATGATCCAGGGATACATTCCTCGAGATGAGGAGGCTCCATCACTTTCCCCTTAGATGAACGTGAAGAAGAGGAAGGCTTATCGCCTTGGGAAACACTGGTGGAAGTCTTCGCCATTCCTTTTTAAAAAGGTTTTGAAAGAGGGAAGGAAATATAGTCAGAGAAAGAACACAAGAGAGAAGTTGGAGGTAATCTTTTGAGAACTTGGGGATGTAGTGTAAAAGAAGAAGCGAAGGAAGGGGTATTTGTAGAGACCCATCATGTACGTTAGAGAAGGCCAAAAGAAAGTAATTACTGTAATCAATCCAAAGGCTTTTCAAGGGTCGTCTGGACGCGGCCTTTTGGGTCCCCCTTTTGTCACATCAATCATTTGATATGGTGTAACTGGTGTAATGATGGAAGCATTCAAGGGTTGGAAATTCAAATCGTTTCTTGTCGTTTCACTCCAAGAAACGCGGGGAATATCTATATACGATCGAAACCAGGAGCGACCAATTCTGAGGCCTCTACGACGTCCTGAGTCCGGCCTCGTCTGCATCGATGCTAGGTCTGAGGATCAACTCTGAGGTCAGTTCCTCGAGGAGCGGTTCCAAGGTATCGGTAACCTCGAGATGGAATGAAGAACAGTGTCCGTCATAGGGGGCGGGACTCATAAGAACACATGGCTAAAGCTGACAAGCGCCTGCAGGAATAGTACAAGTCCGTATCGGACCTTTAAATAGGTGTTCCAACTATTCTCCTTTGTAATAAATGTTTGTGTACTATGTTGGGATTCCCCCTTCTATATAAAGGGGACCCTTGTCATTTTTTGCACAGATGATATTCAATACAAGCAACAAGAACATTCTCTGCTCTCTAACTCAAACATCTTTTATTGTCTCTTTACTGATTTATTACTTACATTTATTGTATTTCATTGATTGTTCTTCATTAATTATCCATCATTGATAATAAATAGCCTCCTTCGAGGCCCACAAAACTGTTATAGCTTCATCGACCATTCTTCATTATCCCCGAGCCTCGACCTCGAGGACTTACCTCGGCCAGCTCGGAACCCTCGATTATGGGCAGTCTGGTTTGCCTATTTCAATCCTTTATAGTTTTACCCTATTTCTTTAGCTCACACTTAGCATCTTTTGCTTAACAATTAGTATTAAAATAATTCACGTATTTTTAGAATCATATAATCAAATTTAAGTGTAATTACCATTTTCAAGGTAAACAAAGTATAAAAACAACGTGTACCCAGTAAGTATCCCGCCTAACCTCAAAGAGGTAGTGACGAGAGGTCGACTTCGACACTTACTAGTGGTCAAATCAATATAAATAAACATGACGCTAGGCATGGATGTCATGATTAAATAACAGATAACAACAGGAAGGGACAAATTCTTTCATAATTATAACTTTAGGTTCCGTCATTTCAGTTGACAATTCAAATCTCAAGGCATTTAAGCGGTTCAAATTATAGAAATGTACCAAGCAAATAACATGCGCAAATAATGCCGAGGTTGTACGGACCGATCCAACAAAATAATAAAATGTGCACTGTCAGAGGGTCGAACGACGCGAACCATAGATGCATCAATTACCCCCTCGTGAATCATACGTGAGACGCGGTCAAATATAAAGAAGAGAGTTACCCCACTCGCGATTCATACATGCGACGTAGGTACTCCTAGATACACACATTCAAACATTCAATTCAAACTTTATCAGGAAAACAATTACCCAAGGAAGTGACAAATTTCTCTTTTGATGGTCAAGAAGATGGTGCTTAATCTTTTTAGAAATTTATTTGCAAGTTCGATATGATTTAAGCATTTTTAATTTATCAGTAAAATTACAAGTACGACAAGTAAAGCATGCTTTTATGTCCTAGACTACCCGGACATAAGCATAATAGTAGCTACACACGGACTCTCGTCACCTCATGCGTACGGGTCGTTTAAGATACATAGGTAGATCCAGAATTTAAATTCTATGGGTTCAATCTTAAGATTTTAGCATCGAACTCACTATATTTTTAAAGTTATATGGGTTCAAATCGACTACTTGTTTCAATTTTAATAAATTTTATACATGAATTTATGCTCAGCTCGAAAGTTATGGGTTCAAGTGAACCGGTTACATCTATGCTAGATACACCCCTGCGTACGTAGCTCCCCACAAAGAGTAGCACATAATTAATTATTTCACCTATGGGGACAATTCCCTCTTACAAAGTTAGAAATGAGACTTACTTTACTCCGAAGTCTCATAACCGGCTCTCAAGCCCTTCAAACAACTCAAATCGATGCTCAACGCTCCAAAACTAGTCAAATATTGAGCAATTCCATAACTCTAATACTCATTATAATCATATTTACAAAAATTTCCAACTCTGTTCGAATAGTCGATAAAATCACCCTCAAGCCCACGTGCCCGGATTCCGAAATTTTTCGAAGATAAACTTTACCCATCACCCCACGAACTTAAATATATAATTTATTTCTAATTTCATGCCCAAATTCATGGTCAAAATCCAAAAATACTAACTTTTAGGTTTTTCTTCAAAACCCCAAATTTTCCTTTAGATTCTCATGAATTTTGATGTTAAATCTAAGATATAATCACAAAATATAATTGAAAATTGGTTAGAGGCACTTACTCAATGATTTGATACGAAAATCCTCTCTCAAAACCGCCTACTCTCGAACCTAGGCTTCAAAATATGATAAAATGAAGCAAAAACCCGAGTTACACAGCTGAAACAAGATGTAGATGTCGCATTTGCGACCAGTTCGCGAACCCTCGCAAAAGAGAAGAAAGCCTTCGCAATTGCGAACAAGCAAAAAGGCTGGAAAAGGTCGCATTTGTGACAAAAAGTTTGCAATTGCGAACTGGGCATCGCAATTTTCGATGAAAATGTTCGCAATTGCGACCACACCAGCACCAGTAGTTTTTCCCGACACGAAAATGAGCATAACTTCCTCATACGATGTCCAAATTCGATGATTTTTTTTGCTATGGCTCAGTAATTACCATACGGATCTAATGATTTAATAAAACTGAATTTGGGGCTCATTTGATTAATATGGTACCCTTTATGCCCAAAGAAACGACGTTGAAACATCAAATAAGAGCCCGATAGAACCCGAAACACACTCGAGGCCCCCGGGACTCTATCCAATCACATCGACCTGCTCCATAACATAACACGGACCCACTTGAGGCCTCAAATCATACCAAATAGCATCAAAACTACTAGTTTCACATCGATTCAAGCTTAATGAACTATTGAACTTCTAACTTTCACATTGATGCCGAAACCTACCAAATCACGTCCGATTGACCTCAAATTTTGCACACAAGTCATATTTGACATTACGGACCTACTCCAATTTTTGGAATCGGAATTCGACCCTGATATCAAAAAGTCCACTTCCGATCAACCTTCTCAAAAACCTTCAAATTTCTAACTTTCGCTGAATGACCCCAAAATGATCTACGAACCTTAGAATCTACTTCTGGATGCGCTCCTAATACCAAAATTACCATATGGAGCTATTCTCAGACTCGGAATCCCAAACGGACATCGATAAGATTAAAATGCACTTCAACCCAAATTTATGAAATTCTACTAAAATGCTAACTTCCACAATATGCGCCGAAATGCTCTCGGGTCATCAAAAATCCGATCTGATATACGCCCAAGTCAATCATCATACGAACCTGCAGGAACCTTCAAATTCTGATTTCGAGATCGTTTATTCAAAGATCCAACTTTAGTCGATTCTTCCAACTTAAAGCTTCCGGAATGAGAATTCTCTTTATAAATCAACTCCAAAACTCCTGGAATTCAATTCCGACCATACGTACAAGTCATAATACCTTAAGTGAAGTTGCTCATGGTCTCGAACCTCCAAAGAACGCGCTAGAGCTCAAAATGACCGGTCGGGCCGTTACAGCTGAAATGTGACATTATAAAATAATAAAAAACGATATGATCTATCAAAATATCGTATTCATTAAATCAATATAATAAAATACAATATGACGTTTGTATAATAACTATCCAAATAACCTGTAAACTAAAGTATGTAACTTTGCATGCATGAGCTTGTTCATATTGCTTGTCTCAAGTTCGGATAAAGACGGAAAGTTGAAATAGATTGAATAGCTAGCAGAAAAATTATTAATCTTTGACTAAAATTAGAGTATGTGGACACAAAATCTCTACTCGGTTCAAGAAAGGTTGGGGATCAGCTCCAGTACGAATTGCTCCGGTAATTTTCAAAGGAGTGTTTGATTAATGCCACGTGTCATTACCCGTTTTAACGGCATAGTTACTTCTAGGGGCGGATACTTCTTACGATAAGCAATATCACATGACACCGCTTCATCGAAATTTTTATTATATATATATATATATATATATATATATAGCTAGTATACAAAATAAAAAAAATGGGTATAAATATAAAAATGGCACTGCTTCTCATGATAGTGATTTGTTTATTTATTTATTTATTTAAAATTTTCATATAATGTATTAAGATTATATATACATTAGTGAAAATGTAAACAGATTATATGTATCAGATCAATTAATTCGATGTAAACACCAAGAGCTTATTTGGATGGTTGTTACACATTATATTGCATCATATTGTTTCTTTAAATATAATTTTTATTTTAGTTATTAAAATTTTATTGTATATTAATGTCAAATATGTTGTTATGTAACGATAAAAAATATCATTTTGTGTTACGATCAATTTGGTGTGGTCACTCCAATTCTTAATTTTTTCATATTGCCCTTACTAATTATTTAATAATCTTATTTACTCTTAAGGTGCAATTGGAGCTTACAGAGGACTTGAATTTTTACAGGAGAGTGTGGAGATCGATAATTAGGGTAGAAAGTTAGTAGGTAGTCGAGCGTTTCCATTATCTTCCCCAGTTCGATAGCAGTAATGTTAGTTTGTATCCCTTTATTCTTAGATCATTATTACCTCTATTTAATTTCTACTTTGGCTTAAGTTTTTTTTTTTTAAATCTTGTTGTTGTTTATCCTTGTTGTCATTACTTCTTTTATCTTTTCTTTAGCTGCGGGACTTTCGGAAATAATATCTCTGCCTTCCAGGGTAGGAGTAAGGTTGCGTACATCTCACCCTCCCCACAGCCCATTTGTTAGAATTCATTGGGTTTGTTGTTGTTGTATTTGCCCTTTAGCTTATCTTCTTCATACCAACCTTTTTATAATAACTATACTCCGTATATTTTATAATATTGCTTATTCTTCCTATTGCTGGAATGTGACATTGTAAAATAATGAAAAATAATATGATCTATCCAAATACCTTATTCATCAAATCAATATAGCAAAATACAATATGACGTGTATATAATAACTATCCAAATAACCTGTAAAGTATCATATGTAACTTTGCTTTCATGAACTTGTTCATATTGCTGATCTCAAGTTCGGATAAAGACGAAAAGTTGGAATAGATCGATAGCTAGCACAAAAAATTATTAATTTATGACCAAAATTAGAGTATGTGGACACAAAATCTCTACTTGGTTCAAGAAGGGTTGAGATCAGCTTCAGTACAAATTGTTGTGGTAATTGTCAACCGAGTGTTTGATTAATGCCAAGTGTTATTAACCAGTTTAAGGGCATAGTTGCTTCTAGGGACGGATACTCCTTGCGATGAACGGTGTCACATGACACTGCTTTATCGGAATTTTTATTATATATATATATATATAGTATACAAAATAAAATAAAAAACTGAGTATAAATATAAAAATGATACCACTTTTCATGATAGTAATTTATTCATTTGCTTATTTTTTAAAATTTTGACCTCACTTATCATAAATCTCGCGCACGCCTCTAGTTGCTTCCACTTAGTTTATTATGGAATACCAAATATATCTCCACTCCATAAGCTGCCTCAATTTTTCTTTTTCAATAACTTTCGGATGAATGTCATCTTCAATACCCATGTTAAAAAACGAGAGCAACATTTACCTAGAATAAAATTAATCACCATTTTACTCAAACTTAGCCTCACCTTGTGCCAAAACATCTCCATATTACCCCTTTCATGTCTCAATCATTGAGAGTTGAGAGTTCAAGTATCAAACTTAAACTTTCTCCATCTTGCCATGATCGTGGGTTTCACGAGCCAGACCAATGTCTACCTTTTTTAATTTTGTGTTGGAAAGATGTGATAATAACAGTTCATTTTGAATAGAAATGCATATCAAAATATACCTTAAAGAAGGATACTCAATTTATGTTCATTTGTAATTCTATTACTCTTATTTCTCCTCTGTCTCTCACTCAATCATGGCGCTTTGCATTCATCTGAAAATCTGAGTAATATTAGAGCATTTTGATATGTTGTATTGGCTATTTTACTTCCTTTGCCTTTGATTTTGAAGCCTTTTCGAAATAGACGGACTTAATGCAGTTTTTGCCGTTAAAATGGTTAATCACACGTGGCATTAATCAAACACTACAACGACAATTATCGGAGCAATTTGCAGTAGAAATGACGTGGGATAATCACTTTTTAAAATGATATTTAGTTTTTATCCAGAATATTTATACTGTACATATGAAATTAAAGACATGATGTTCTAAAATTTAACAACGAAAGGTGCAAACACAAAATACTTTGTCCTTAATATGTACACAACATTCATGAAGTTAAGGACATCATGTTCTTAAATTATACAACACCCATGTCTAGCACATGGGTGTTTTTGCCCCGGCGGATAAAAATTTATTAACACTCATTAAAGAATAAATACATTTTAAATAGTGACTAAAAAGTAAAAACGTCTCTAATTAATGGTTAACTATGCACTTTCCCAGATTTATACAGAGCTGATCCCAACCCCGACTACCGATTTTGATGACATCATTGTTATGTAAGTACAATATTTTTCATTTTCTAAAAAGGTGTATTTTATAGTGTTTTATGTCTTTTTTTTTATACTAATGTACTTTTGATAATATTTAAAAGTCCAATATTTTGAGTTAACACTGAAAATTAAATGCAGTTATTTATTAAATTTGGTCCATCAAATATTGTTCGGGGAAGAGAGAACTTTTTATTTAGCTTACATCACAAGATGTATTACAAGGTATTTCGAAAAATAAAAATAAACTAAATATCAAAATAAAGGTAAAGAAAACTAAAGCTAATAAGAGTTTTGGAATTCTTTTAATAATAGTTTTGGAATTCTTTTACTAATCTAATAATTCAAAATCCTGAATGTAAAGTAAAAGCTCTATCAATTTTCAATTTGACGTATGTCACGACCCAAATTTCCAACCCTCGGTAAACAGGCACATATGATGAACAGGAGGGAGCCCCCAAAGCCTCCTTCTCCAAAACGAACCGTTAACGTAATACAAGGGGGTGAAGAAGTAAACGAAGTGATTTGCAAAACAACCACAAAGTTCACAATTACACATGGGAAACGGGCTCGTGAAAATATGGAAGAAGACGATATAACCTTCGATGATGCAGATATCAGCGGATTAATGCTTCCGCATAACGATGCTCTGGTAATATCTTTACTTATTCATGACACTAACGTAAAAAGAGTGTTGATTGATCCAGGCAGTTCAGTCAATATCATTTTGCTAAGAGTCGTGGAAGAAATGCTACTGGGGAATCAAGTAATCCCAAAGGCACGAGCCATATCAGGGTTTGATAACTCTACGGTTATAACAAAAGGAGAAATTGAGCTTAGCACTTATGCTGAGGGGGTGATCAAAAGAGCTAGGTTCCAAGTCATCGATACTCACATGGCTTATAACGTGATCATTGGAAGACCATGGATCCACGACATGAAAGCGATATCCTCCACGTTGCATCAGGTAATTAAATTTCCCTCTGAATAGGGGATTCAACAAATCAAAGGAGATCAACAGACCGCAAAACATGTAAATTCTGTGGGACAACAATAACAAGAAAATAGAGGTGGAAGAATTAAGAGATAAGGAAATCTCCCAAGCAGGTAACACCGCCCAAATAGAAATGGAAGAAATTACTGCCCAAATAGGTACGGAAGATATTATTGCTGAAACAGGTATGAAAGAAAATACTTACGAGAAGAAGAGTCAAGTTACCACGGAAGGTGTACTATACCACACAGATGCGGATTCCAGACCGAACGTCATTCGTGAATCGGAGGAAGATGAGCACATCAAAACAACTACGTAGGAGCTCGAAGTATTTCCGTTATCTGAACAAAAACTTGAGCAGAAAGTGTATATAGGCACGATGCTAGGCCCCACTCGAAGAGGTAAGTTAATTGATTATTTAAAGGCTAACGCAGACTGTTTTGCGTGGTCCCACTCAGATATGACAGGCATCCCACCAGAAGTGATGACTCATAAACTAAATGAAGATCTATCCTTCGTACCTGTTAAGCAGAAGAAAAGAAAGCAAGGACCATTCAAGAACCAAGTGATCGACGAAGAGGTACAGAAACTCTTGAAGATTGGTTCGATACGAGAGGTAACGTACCCTAACTGGTTATCAAACACCGTGGTAGTACCTAAAAAGAATGGTGTGGAGAGTATGCGTAGATTATACTGACTTAAACAAAGCATTCCCCAAAGATTCATTCTCATTGCCTCATATAGATCAAATGATTGATGCCACCGCAGGTCATGAACTATTAAGCGTTCTAGATGCATATTCTGGTTATAATCAGATTAAAATGGATCCTTTAGACGAGGAAAAAACCTCTTTTATCACGAACATAGGGACTTATTGTTATAAAGTCATGCCTTTTGGCCTAAAAAATACTGGAGCCACCTATCAAAGGTTAGTGACTAAGATGTTCCAAGAACATCTGGGAAAAACTATGGAGGTTTACATTGATGACATGTTGGTAAAATAAACACAAGCACAAGACCGTTTCCAGCACCTCTCTACTGATTTTGATATTTAATGCAGGTATAATATGAAGTTAAATCCAGAGAAATGCGCTTTTGGAGTGCAATCAGGCAAATTTTTGGGTTTCCTTGTGTCAAACAGAGGAATAGAGGTAAATCCGGCTCAAATTAAAGCCATAGAGGAAATACCTGATGTTTTAACAAATAAAAAGAAATCTCAAAGACTGACAGGGAGAATAGCAGCTTTAGGTAGGTTTATTTCTAGATCTTTCGAAAAAAGTTTTAAATTCTTCTCAGTTCTCAAAAAGCATAATCAGTTCGAATGGACTGGAGAATGTCAGCAAGCCCTCAAGAACCTGAAGATTTATCTATCGAAACCACCACTGCTTTCAAAGCCAAAAGAAGGGGAAAGATTGTACATCTACCTAGCTATCACAGAAATTGTTGTAAGTGAAGTATTGGTAAGAGAAGAAAAAGGTAAACAATCGTCAATCTATTATGTAAGTAAAACTTTGCTAGATGCTGAGTCTAGATATCCACATTTGGAAAGTTAGCCTTAGATTTAATAATGGCATCTACAAAATTACGACCCTATTTTCAATACCACCCAATCACTGTTGTGACCTCATATCCTTTAAGAAATATTCTGCATAAACAAGAATTGTCAGGAATATTAGCCAAGTGGGCCATAGAATTAAGTGAGCATGAAATAATCTATCAGCCTAGGACTGCAATTAAGTCTCAAATACTAGCTGATTTTGTTGCTGACTTTAGTAATAACATTGTATCTGAAGTAGAAAAAGTGTTACAACTCCTTAACGGTGTTAATCCAGGCCTATGGACCTTGTTCACAAATGGTTCTTCAATTATAAAAGGCGCCATCTTAGGCATAGTCTTAATATCACCCACAGGTGAAAAGACACGGCAAGCTATAAAGTGTTATCCTATCACTAACAATGAAGCAGAGTACGAAGCTGTTATTGTAGGGCTTGAACTTGCACGGGAGCTCTCAATCGAGTAAATTGTGATCAACAGTGATTCCCAACTGGTGGTAAATCATATATAGGGGACTTACATCGCTCGAGAAACTAGAATGCAACAATATCTTGAAAAAGCACGAGAGCTCGTGAGACAATTCAAAACATGGAAGGTAGTGCAATACCTAGAGAAGAAAATGCAGAGCTAGATGCATTAGCTAACCTCGCAGCAGCCACAGAAGTAACGAACAAAGACAATACAATTGTCGTTCAACTATTTCATTCAATAGTAGACAAGGACAGAAATGAGGTAACTTTCAACAACCTAACCTGCGACTGGAGAAACGAAATTCTTCATTTTTTGCAGAATGACACCGTACCTGAAGACAGGAAAGAGGCTCAATAACTACGCCGTAAAGCTGCACGGTACTGCCTTATTCGCAACTTACTTTATTGCAAGATGTTCGGAGGACCCCTAGCTAAATGCCTTGGACCTAACCAAACGTAATTTGTGATGAAAGAAGTCCACGAAGGACACTGTGGAAATCACTATGGGGAGAGATCCTTAGTGAAAACACTAATCAGAGTCGGATACTATTGGCCTAAGATGGAAGAAGAAGTTGAGAATTTCGTATCCAAATGTGACAGATGCCAAAGGTTTGCCAATAACATGCATCGACCAACGGAATTATTACATTCAATAATATCCTCATGACCTTTCATGAAATGGGGTATGGACATAGTAGGACCTCTTCCCACAACTAAAGGAAAGGTATGGTTTTTACTCGTACTAACCAATTATTTTACAAAATGGGTAGAGGCAAAAGTGTTCAAACAAGTGCGAGAAAAGGAAGTTAAAAGCTTCTTATGGCGAAACATAATATGCCGCTTTGGAATACCAAAGAAAATCGTGTGTGATAATGTCCCACAATTCATAGGCTCACAAATCAAGGAATTCTTCGAAAGTTGGCAAATCAAGCGGATCACTTCAACGTCGTACCACCCCGTGGCTAATGATCAAGCTGAATCAACGAATAAGGTCATCATCAACAATCTAAAGAAGCGGCTGGATAAAGCCAAAGGAAACTGGCTTGATGAGTTACCAGCGGTCCTATGGGCATACAGAACAACCTCAAAAATAGCCACGGGAGAAACTCCGTTCGCACTTGTTTATGGCTCAGAAGCCTTAATACCTGTGGATATTGGCGAACCAAGCATAAGGTTCTCAACAACCATGGAAGGTGAAAACAATGACGAATTAAGGACCAACCTGGACCTGCTCGAACCACGGACATAAGCAGCATTGATACGGATGGCGGCTCAAAAACAAATCATAGAACGTTATTACAACCGTAAAGCTCATCTCAGGTACTTTAAAATTGGGGACTTCGTCCTCAAAAAAGTCTTTCAATCAACAAAAGAAGCAGGTGCAGGAAAGCTAAATCCAAACTGGGAAGGACCTTACAAAATCCGAGGTATAGCTGGAACCTCTATTACCACCTGTCGCATCTCTCTGTTGGAAGACCATACTTCCCTAACGGAAGGCATGGAAGCAGGCAGAGATGGAACAACAACAGGCACAGAAGATTAAGAAGCTGGAGAAGCCACGGTCAAAGAAGCAGGCACGAAAAGTTGAAGGGTTGAAGAAGTTAATGGCAAAGTAGCAGCAGAAGTTGAGATAGCCAAAGGAATAGACGAAACAACTTCTCTCAAAGAAGCAGGAAAGAGAACAGCCAAAGGGACGTCGTTAGGAGCAAGATCAATACCATCACGAAAAGGGGAATGTGAAACATCATCAAAGACATGGGGCTCAATCACAGACACGGAAGGCAAGGTTGAGGCAGCAGGCTCATCATCTAAAACCATTCGCCTTCTCCGTGGCATGTGCACAAAAGCACCCTCTTCCTCTTCCTCTATGGAACGAGATTCACTAATCTTCCTCTTCGAGGAAGATGAACCAACAATAATTTCCTGGGCTTGATCCAAGGACATCTTCGGGATAGAGGAAGCAGACACCCCACGAGCAGAGAATCCTATTAAAAAGGGAAAAAAGTTAAACGACAAAAAAAGAGAGACTCGAGTAAGGAAAGAAGCAAGAACAAAATATTTACTTACCGTGTGTCTTTACTTGCCAACCATACCTCCCAGCGAGGTATTTCCAAGATCTTTCTTCTGAAGGAGAAACATATAATAATTTTTCTACCCAATCACGAATATCGGAGACATTCTCGACAGTATTCATGATTGCTGAAAGAAGAAAAATAAACAGACACGGTGTTAAATAAACCATCTCAAGTCAAAATAAGAAAAAGTAAATGTGAGCTAAAGCATACTCACGTGCGTGATTCCACTTCTCAGGGAAGGGAAGATTTTCTTCACCCACTAAACTAGCGGTGGGTACAGCGACATACCGGAGGTACCAACCCCTATCCTTATCACCTCCAGGGGTTACTAACACTCTTTTGCTTCTAGCAGTCAGAGTAAAAACCCCTTCACAAAATAAGGTAGGAAAGTTGAGGTAAATAATATGGTTGAAGGTAAAAGGAACCAAGGCTAAAGAAGCCAAACTCCTAAGGCATGCGATAACTCGCCACACAAGCGGGCCAACTTGTCCTAAGCAGATATTGAAAAAATGACAAAACTCGATTATAACTGGGTCAATGGGGGGTCTAAACCCTAAAGTGAAAGAATACATATAAACAAAAGAATATCCCGTCTTGTAAGATGTTATTCTTTGATTACTATTCGGAATATAAACAGGAAAGTCAGATTTCCAAAAGCACTCCCTACGAACAAGGGAAATCTGACCCTCAGTTATAAGGGTTGGATATCTTTCTACACTATCAAGAGAAGAAGATTGATCTACAAGAACTTGACTATCCCTAGCAAAAACAAACTCAGCAGGGACAATTTCATCGACTCCAGGTTCACGAAGGCGTTCGCCTCTACCCCTAGATAAAGACCAAGAAACCCTAAATCTCGGGAAACTGGAGATCCAGTGGAAGGAGGAGGTACTATCTGAGAAGAAGAAGATCTCCTCGAAGGAGTGGATCCTAGACTTCTAAGTCTACCACCCCTCCAACTCCTATTCGGAGCAGAAGAAGGCGCTAAACTTTCGATATCTTTTACTCTTTGAGGTTGGTTTGAAGAAGACATGTTTACAAAGGCAAAGAAGAAAGTTCTTTACAAAAGACAAAGTTAGAAAAGTGTTTCGTGGAAGCAAAGAAAAGAAAACATGTATTTATACTTGAAGACAACCGTCAAACATGAAGAAAAAGGAAAATAATGATGAAAAGTCATAATTGAAGATGTCACTTCGGGACTGTCACAGCCGCAAAAAGCCCTAAAAGGTGATGAGTATATGCGGAACCAATCCGAAAAGGACACGTGGTATAAGCATTAAAAGAAAGTGACAAATGACGCCTATGGTGCAAAGAAAGATACAATGATTCAAGGAAAAGCGGTGGCAAAATATTCCCGCCATAAATGAATATCCACTTACCAAATATTAATCGTTAAATATATGGTAAGTGGGGGGACTATCTGTATTGGTAAAAAAGAGTTTCACACGTAAGCCAGCTTTTGACAACTCAGCCAGTCACGTAGACACAAGAAAACGCGACAGCTGGACGTGACTCCTTGAAGAGATACGGTACAAAGAGGCACGGTTCAGTAATCCCACGAACTTATCAGCCACATGAAACTCAACTTGATCAAAACAGGAGAGAGGCACGGTCAGAATGAATCAAGACAAAGCTACAAGCAGATTCAGGGACCCACATTTGATTACTCGAACGTTATGTAATTGAACCCCAATTACCGTTATCCTTTGTAACGCCTCATTAATGTCATAATTAGTCATTAATGAGTAACCATAGCAAGAGTCGTACGTTATAAGAATCTCCTATGTAAGGGAGGGGAATATAGCTTGTAAAGGCATATGATTCTCGAATACAATCAACTTCGATCTTTTATTTCTGCAATATTGTCTATTATTCATTTTTCCCATTATCTTGATTATCAGTAACCCGTATTGATCTTAAAAATACGCTTTAGTAAAAGGGTCTAATTCTTTGGTTAAACAAATTGGTTCCGTTACCGGGAATCTGATAATCTTTGCTTACTTTCCAAGTAATATTCTTTGAATTATGTCAAACCCCAATGAAAACAACCAACAAAGAAGTGGAACCCCAGTTCCATCGCCTTCAGGAACCCCACGTGGTCGAGGGAACAATTCCCAGAAAGATCCAATAACAACAATGGTAATAATGATCAAACTGCGGAACAAGATCATGTAAAGCAAATGATTGCAGAGTATGTGAGCCAAGCTTTGCAAGAATTTACGAGAGGATTACCGGCAGCGTTGCCTACACCGCCGACGCCACCTCCCAATAACACCATCACCATGGAAAATCCTCAATATGGGTTAGCAAACTCAGGAAGAGGAGATACTCCTAATGAATTTCTCGAAACGAGACCAGGTATGTCTAATAACTNGATCGCATCGAACAAATTCCTGGTGTACCACCTGTCATCAAAGGCATCGATGTTGATAGATATTCTCAACAACCTTGGAAGCCAAGTGCAGCGCCTTTGCCTATACCCAAGAAGTTTAAAATGCCTGACGTTTCCAAATATATTGGAACAACTGACCCACGCGACCATGTGACTGCTTTCACTACTGGGGTAAAAGGCAACGACTTAATTAAACAAGATATTGAATTAGTCCTTGTCAAAAAAATTGGGGACACACTTACTAAAGGGGCTCTAACCTGGTATTCTCTTCTCCCTGAAAATTCTATTGACTCTTTTGCTGAGCTTGCAGATTCGTTTATAAAAGCACACTCTGGTGCACAAAAAGTTGAGAAGATAATCGAAGACATATTCAAAATAAAACAAGGAGACACGGAACTACTCCATGAGTTCGTAGACAGGTTTCAACGAGAAAGAATGCAGTTACCCAGGGTGCCTGATAATTGGGCAGCCATGGCATTTGCAAGCAACTTGAACGATAAAAGCTCAGAAGCCACCCGGCGACTTAAGGAGAATCTAAGAGAATTCCCTGCCACAACATGGAACGGTGTATATAATAGGTACAATACTAAACTCAGAATAGAAGAAGATATCATTTCTCGTTCGAGAGATGAAGATCATTCCAGATCCAGACGTCCTGAATCAGATAGAAGATCAGGTAAAAATAGGTACGATCCTTACTTAGGACCCTCAGGACACGATATCTGCCCCATGTTTGAAAATACTAGGTCGGACTATAGACCATAAGGAAGAGACATAGTCTCATCCTCGTCTAGATCTAGAAAAGATCGAGATGAACGACCTAGAGGTAGTACTCAAATTGGGGATCATACCTTTAATATAAGTACTACTTAACTTATCTCAATATTGAATAATGGGAGACAAGTTTAAGTGGCCCAAAGAGATGCAGTCAAATCCAAGTAGAAGAAACCCAGATCACTGGTGTGAATTTCACAATGATCATCGGCATAAAACTACAGATTGCAGATTTTTACAAGGTGAAGTAGAAAATTTGTTAAAACATGGCTATTTAACAGAATTGTTTAGTGATAAAGGTAAACAAGCATACATGAGGAACAGATAGGAGCCCCCAAAGCCTCCTTCTCCAAAATGAACTATTAACGTAATACACGGGGCTGAAGAAGTAAACAGAGTGATTTGCAAAACAATCACAAAGTTCACAATTACACACGGGAAACGTGCTCGTGGAGAAGGCGATATAACCTTCGATGATGAAGATAGCAGCGGATTAATTCTTCCACATAACGATGCTCTGGTAATATCTTTACTTATTCATGACACTAACGTAAAAAGAGTGTTGATTGATCCAGGCAGTTCAGTCAATATCATTTTGCTAAGAGTCATGGAAGAAATACTACTAGGGAATCAAATAATCCCAAAAGCACGAGCCATATCAGGGTTTGATAACTCTACAGTTATAACAAAAGGAGAAATTGAGCTTAGCACTTATGCTGAGGGGGTGATCAAAAGAGCTAGGTTCCAAGTCATCGATACTCACATGGCTTATAACTAAGGGTGTCTAACGGGTGGGCCGGGCCGGGCCGGTTATATTTTTTTTTAACCGGACGGGTTGCGGTTACGGGTTCTTACTGGTTAATTGTTAACGGGTTTAACAGGTTGGGGCTTATCCGGGTAAAAATGAACCCGTGCGGGTAGGGGTACTGCCGGGCCGGGCCGGGTTTCAGTTTTTAAATTTTTTTTTTCCAAGTTTTTGTACATGTGTAATTTATATAAAATATAAAGTAAAATATATAAAGATAACAATGATAATGGAAAAAACTGCACTTATAAATTGCAAGTGCAACATGTATTTCAAATTATCAATTTTCAAATTTCAAATTTCAAAATTCAACTCTTACAACTTACAAGTTACAACTAAGTACTAAATTCGACAAGTAGTAAATTCAAAGGTTTTGCATTGCCCTTGTAAGTTCTTCATAATCAATATGAACTGATTGTCCTTCTTCTGGAGTGTTAAATTCAGATGGGTTACCATGTGTTAATATATCTCCAAGTTCCTCGTCTTCTGGGCTATCAACATCTTCACGTCCTTGATTTCTTCGTTCCGATCTAATCCAATCTCTGAAACATACTAAAACTTCCAAAGCATTGCTTCCCAATGAGTGACGGGTGTCTCCTAGTTGTTGTCTTGCTTGACTAAATGCACTCTCTGATGCAACAGTTGAAATTGGCACATTCAGCACGTCCCGAGCCATAGCAGAAAGAACAGGAAATTGCTTTTCATTCTCACGCCACCATCCCAACGCTGAAAATTCCTTTGTGCGAATCTCCTTTTGCTTCTGCAAGTAGAATTGAAGTTCATCAATGTTTCTGCTACTGGTTTGAGTTGTAGCAAATGTAGAAAAAATATTATAACTATCAACTATTTCATCATCATTCAAAGTAGTGGAACCTGAAGAAGTGGCACACTGCATAGTGGGATTAACATTGGCATTAACAGCAACAGAATCAACTATACTTGCATAATTATTATATAATTGTTGTAAATTATCATTTAGTTTGTTCATACAAGCAAAAATATCTGGGGTTTCAGTTGCTCCAACCTCCATGTAAGTATATAAAGCATTGATTAATTGGTGACAATTAGCCATCTTAATAGAAGGATTTAAAACAGCGCCAATTAAGTAAATCTGAGGAATTTGAAAGAAATATTTTTTGAATTTGTCTTGCATTTCTTCAACTGCAATCGTATATTTTTCTTTCTTCTTAAATTCAAAGAGTATAAAAGCAATTTCAGCTATATGTACTAAAACCATTGTAATAGTAGGGTAGTATGCTCTAGAAAACTCAACAGTAGCTATATAAAATTTATGTAAAAATTGAATAACATCATTAATGACCTCCCAAGTAACAGGTATTAACATACGATTTCTATCAGTACAATGCGCATTAGCAACTTCAGTTATTAGAAATCTATATTTGTAGAAATATTTTAAAAATATGTAAGTATAATTCCACCTAGTAACAATTTCGTCTGGCATGAATCTTGGTTTAAGATTATACTCGGTACACTTATTCTTAAATTCCCTAATTCTAGATTGTCTGTTATTTCCTTGAATAACACCAACTGCTCTTCTAACATGAGTAATCTCAGTTGAAAATAAATCAAGGCCACTTTTAACAATTAAATTATAAATATGACATGCACACCTAACATGAAAAATTTCTTCAAGTGGCGGTTGCAAATGCATTTTTAATAATGAAATTGCGGTAGTATTGTTAGAAGTATTATCAAAGGACATACACAATACTTTTTGGTTAAGATTATAAAATTGAACAACTTCGCTAATAGTACTACTTTTCACAGCAGTATGACTCTGATCTTCATCATATTTAAAAGCGATAATACGTTTTTGCATGCAAAA
>ML434998.1:0-12277 GCA_005239525.1 Nicotiana knightiana | reverse complement strand
CGGGGGGGGTCTCTGATATTCCATATTTGTCCATTAATTGAATGTGAAACTTTTAAAACTCAGCACAAGGTGAGAAAAAAGAGTTACTAATCTAGTTTTTCCCTGTTGTGTCTTCAGGCACAAAAATGGGCATATGAAAAACAAAATTCTCCTATCTGCAGGAAATCCCACATCGAGAGCTAACAAAAGCCAGAAAGGAGAGGACTCGTATAAGAGCGGCAAGCCGAGCACAAGTTAAGGCATACCTTTCTCGGCCTTTTGGCTAAGATCAAGTGTAGTATCTGTTCTTATCAGTTTAATATCTGATATGTGAGTCATTGACTCATACGATATTAACTCAATTTTTTAAGGGAGAGAGTCCATTAAGATAGCTTGCTACCTGGGCTCTCAAGCGTCGCCCATACGTTGCACTACTGCAAGGGCCCGGCGCACCCCACCAAATCGAATCTAAATTTTTGCACTGGCCTTGCTTTATTTTGCTTAAATTGTCTTTCTTATACTCCCTCTTACTTTTTTACTTTGGATCAAAATAAGTGTCCATTTACATAATAAAGTAAGCATTAATTTTCTTCTTTTCAAAATTTGCCTTTATTTACATTTTTCAATGTATATGCAATTAATTTAGTTAATACATCTTTTTCTAGGAATTCATATTTTCTTAATGGGTGTGCCAAAGGTAAAATAGTCACTTATTATTGTGAATTGTTGATTCTATAAAATTCAATAGTTATGAAATCTAATTTCATAAATTGGCACTGTATGCATTGTAATACTACAATTATTTTTGGTTTAGAAATTTGATACTTTTGTTTTATAGAAAAATGACCACTACAATGTGTATAATTACTATAGGGGTTTTTACCTAGCTATCTATATTAGAAACTTATTTACCTATGTTCTTTATGTTTTGAAGTTTTTAATAAGTATTTAGGTTTTTCTTACAAATTGTATATATTGCTAGACTCTCACTCCGTTATTAATGCATTTAGTTAAGGGATTCAATTATATCCTTTTCTTTTTTTTTTTCCCTCTCTTCTCTTTTTTTTACATCAAAATCTCTTAATCTATGCCCGAAATTTTCATCTTCTCTCTTTCCACCATTACCAATAGCTTTATATTATTAAAATATTCTGAATTTTTATGATAACTGTATCATCATTGTATTTGAATTGTATCAGATACATGAATGCCTAAAATATAAATGTATCATACGCGTATCACAATTGTATCTAACTTGTATCTGGTATATTAACACTCAAAATAATACATGATACAATACTAATAAACTAATATACAATTATCATACTTGTGATACAAAACTGTGAAATTCGTCACGAACGCACAACTGCTCGTAACAATATACAATGAATATAAATTATCATACATTCGTAATACAATTTCTGCAACAATTATGATACATATACAATTATAATACAATCGTGATACATGTTGAAAAATTGTGACATAATTATGATCTTCATCTTTATCAAGTATCAAGCACAACTCTACAATAAAAATTTAAGATAATTGTATTAGTATTGTATCGAGTATTATTTTGGGTATTGATGTATCATATACAAGTCACATACAATAAAGATTTTAGAAAGAAAGAAAACAAGATTCAAAACTTACCCACAACTTGATTCTAGAGCAATATTTAGAATTTCATCGTATTGTATCAATAAGAAATAGAGATTTTGGGTGATCAGTAAGAAAGAGAAATTAAATTTCAAAAAGTTTTGAAGAGGAAAAGAATCTGCAATTTGGGGGAGGGGGGTAGGTAATTGTTAAGAAAGAGAAAAGATATTTTGTAATCCTTCGGAAAAGAAAAGAATCTGATATGCTAGATTTAAGTGGTCTTGAATTTCTTCTTTTTTATGGTTTTGTATATAACTAGTAAATATAGATATACAAAGTAATTAATACGGAACCTGAATAATGGTGATAAAAATAGATTTCTATTATAGTATAGCTAGATAATTAAAAATTGGAATTTTTTATGCTTTTGACAATATAATTAAATGTCAACGTAATATCCTGCTCTATTTTTGTTTTGGGTGTACCATTCCATGTTATTTGGTTTAAAATTTATCTTCTCGAAATTTCTATTATCTTCGTATCATATTATCTGTCTATTAAAATTTTATACATTTCTTAAGAAATTAAGATATTTGATAGCCTTAATATTTGTTTAAACTACCTTTTATCTCTCCTTTTAAATGCCCTGCCTAATTAATTAGAGCAATAAAGGTAAATATAGATATGAGAAAAACTAATAAATAATATTTCATTTTCTAAACGTCAAATATTTTACAACAAATTCGTTTCGCCAAACCAACTGTAATTATTTGGGACAGATGGTAGACTCTGTATCCACTCACCTCTCAAAATATTAAGGATTTTTTTCACTTTTAGTCCGCGCAAGAAACTATTTATATTTGGTGACCGAAAAAATATTTAAAATTTGAATAATTTTATATATAACATACAAAAAATGTAAATATTTTTTGTATATACATACATACATACATATATATACACACACACATACATTTTTTCAGCTATTATTTTGAGAGCGGCTATACAGTGTTATTTTCCTATATATTTAATAGAGTTAATTTTATCCATGGTCATTGAACTTTTGTGTTTTTACCTAAAAGCCATTTTTCTTTTTTTTGTTACGTAAAAATCATTTAACTTTGTGTTCATTACTCAAAAGTCAATATTCTTTCTTTTGTTACACAAAAATTATTTTACTTTGCTGTAGTTATCACAGAAGTCATATTTGCCAGATTTTATAATATTTTTACTTGAAAAGTCTATTTGCCCTTGATATTATATAAATCTTCATATTTATGTAATTCCTTCTGTATTATATGCTGTAGAATATATTTTTTCCTAGGTATTTTATTTATTACTAAAATAATTTAATATTATTTTATTTATTACTTTTATAATATATTCGTTCATTTAAATTTTTCTTAACTGATTTTATTTTAAATTTTTACCATACAAAACTATTCCCAGGCTCGAAATTCCAAACAGACCTCGATTACTCGAAAACATACTCCAAACCAAATTTAAATAACTTTAAAACCTTCAATTAGTCAACTTTCACTATTAAGCGCCGAAACGCCCCCGGGTAGTCCAAAACTCGACCCGAACATTCGACCAAGTCCAAAATCATCATGCGAACCTATTGGAACCGTCAAATTCCGATTCTGAGGTCGTGTCCTAAAAATGTTGCCCGAAGTCGAACTTGGTCTTCTAAAGTCAAGCCAAGGAACCAAGTGTTCTGATTTCAACCCGAACCCTTCCAAATTCCGAACTAACCATCTTGCAAGTCATAAAACAGTAAAAGCACATATGGAGAGTCTTATTTAGGGGAATAGAGTTGTAGAAGGTAAAACGACCGATTTGATAGTGACAAGTGGTTAAGAGCGTTGACGTGAAATTTGTTCATAGTAAAGTTACTGACAAATTTAATAACGCTACCATGCTCTTAACACCCTTTCCCTTCCAGAGGAAAAGCCAAGATTCAAAGTTTATAGATTCAAATTTCTAAGTTAATTTACTGGATTTCAAATTAATAATATGTACATATTAAATAAATTTGTGAAGATAAGGTTTGGATCAAAATGACTGAGGTCGGCCAAACTTGTAGCGTCAATGCTAGCTCCGCCACTACCTCTTCAACACCCTGAAGCGATATGATAACAATAATAACCTTTGATCTTATAGTAGTTATCGCGAAGGAAACGAGCTAAGAAGCAGCAAGCAATTTGCATTAGAAATGGTACTGTCAATAACATCATTTTTCCAGGAAGCTGGAAAGAGAATAACGAAAGAAGAAGGTGCTCGCGACTACGCGAGGAATACTACATATTGACATCAAACTAATATTGCTGCAACCTAGATCCTCTTCTTGCTGAAACTGACAGCTACAAAACCTTCATATACTCATGATCCGAAAGGATAATTATCAAATCCATACTGTTCTTCCTCTATGCCTCCATTTTGATCCTGCATTATATAAGCAAAGACCATCCTTTAGGGAAATCTACAGTGTTGCCGCTCCACATAATAATAACCGACAAATGTATATTTTCTGTTAAATATAATATACATATCTCATACATAATCAATGTATATTTTATTTTTTTATATATTTGGCTGGCGGCTGGTAAATATTTTTGACAGAACCGCCAAATGTGTTAAAAGCCCAATCCTTTATAATGCACCGGCACTTACCATTAAGTTATGCAGCATTAAGAAATCAAAAGTTTCAAAATTTTGCCTTTCTTTTTCTTGGTAATGTATGTAATGGAAAAAGTCAAGGACCTATGCATGGATTTAAATGAGGGTTTCCAAAATCCAATCTCATCATAGCAAAGGGGACAAAATGCGGTGTGAAACTATGGTGGAGGAAGGTGTTAAAAGGAGACGGGATAGACCTAAAATCACATGGAAGGAAGTTGTCTCGAAAGACCAACAAATCCTTGGAATCAATGCAAACTTAGCTAAAGATAAGGTACGTTGAAAGAATATGATCCATATAGGTGATACTTACTAGTTGAGAATAGGTTTTAGACTTGGTGCAGAACTTTTAATATTATTAGTATTATTACTATTTTTTATATTTATATTTATCGTATTCTTTAACTTCAACTTTTATTTTGTTTTGGTAATGATGTTGATATGAGCTGAGTTTAAAGGAAGAAATGAGGATCCATATCGCCGACCCCAACTTGTTTAGGATTGA
This sequence comes from Nicotiana knightiana, assembly GCA_005239525.1. Taxonomy (NCBI): domain Eukaryota; kingdom Viridiplantae; phylum Streptophyta; class Magnoliopsida; order Solanales; family Solanaceae; genus Nicotiana; species Nicotiana knightiana. The sequence continues at coordinate 7,515 of ML434998.1, read as the reverse complement.
GGCACAGTTGTTGTAGTTGTAGTTGTTTAATAGTGGCAGATCAAAAAAGAACTTGATGAGCCAAATTCACGGACGAAAAGAAAAAAAGAAACTTTTTGAATTCTGATACCTAGGGTCCCCTTATAACTTAGAACTAGAGGTGATTGGGATGACGGTATCTTGAAACCGGGGATTTGATGGTATACAAATAAGAGTTATGACATTAATCTCATATTGCAAGAAATCCAAGAATCTCTGGGCAGTAAGCACGAGCGAAAACAGTTGAAAAGTCTACTGTTTGAAATAATAGTGTTATGCAACCAAAACTGAGATCAAATGAACAATGAACTCAGAAGTAGAACACAATATGGTTTAATATAGGTGTACAGGTCGATATAAGTATGCACCTGATTGACATTAGACGTAACGCCAGATGAACCCCAGGGAAATAAGTGTTCAATCCCATGAAGCTAAAGGAGTAGACAATGCACAGAGCCATTTGATTCAGCCCCTCTTTTGTGGTATTGGTCGGTATAGTTGGGGAAGCAAAAATGTGGTAATCACACCCTCTGCAGATTTCTTTCATGAGTTGGATGCAATATTCTATCAGATCTATTTTCAGTCGTTGCCAGTTTCAGATGAACATGTGTTTATATGTTTACATAGTAATCCAGCTATACATTTATATAAGAAACATTACTTCCTTGAGAAAGCTTAATTCTTTGCCTATCACTATTATTCAATTTACTCCGACGATGCATGTCAAGTAATAAGATTCATCTCTTGTTCAAATCAGTTCTCTTACATATAACTAGTGTTTTTTATGGCAACTCGATATGTCCTTCAGTTTTCAGAATCTGGGATCTTGTTTATGCTCAGTAAAAAAAGTATTTGGAATTTTCAAAATTAAGAGAGGCATATCGGAAAAGGTAATCATACCCGTTTCATTGCACTCATTAGATCATCCAGGGAGTCGTAGCCCTGTGGACTAAAACCAACTTGTTGCTTTGTTGGCTCCAAGAGGTAGTCTTCATTTGACCTTGTCCTTGAATCGGAGGTTAACTTTTCATTCTCAGCATGATGTATGAGTGCCGACGAACCTCCATTTGATCTACCAATCAGTGACATGTCCATCCTTCTGCCGAAGTTCTCACTGCTTTGGTGAATACTATGGTTTAAAGAAGCCATGTTACCACCATTGTTAGGAACCTGGGAGCTTAAGTTGCCGAAAGTATTATTTGAGTTGTTGGAATAACGTTGTTTATTATCGGCCCATGCTTGAGATGGTGTTTGATTCATACTCTGAACAGCACCAGCTCTACTATCACGAAATTGGATTTTTCCCCTTGAATCCTCAAAAGAAGGCGAAACTGTGGTGGTGGAAGCAAAATCAAGAGAGCTGTTCTGCAAATGAGGCGGCGCAGCTGAAGAAGTATCATCTCTAACACTACTTTGAGGCAAATGGCTGTTAAGGAAGGCTTCAGTCAATGGGAAAGAACTCGACTGGAACTTCGATAACTGAACCGAATTCTGCCAGTTCTCATTACATCTACCTTGGTCTAGAAAATTGGAGGAACCGTTGACACCGGTATTGAAGGAGTCCGAGCTAAATGGAGTCATGTTGATAGAGTTCCCTTGAAGTAGCATAGGATTATTTGGAACATTGGATAAGGAATTATTTGAGCAACCAAGAACATCAGCAGTAAGCAATCTTGACTCGTCTAAAGGAATATGTGCCGAGGGCTTACTCTGTTGCAATTGATCAAGCTCCAATGATGCAGGAATTCCGTGAAATAAACTAGCATTCTGGCTAGCAGGTAGAATATTCGGATTCAATTTTGTGAAAGCGTTAACAGAATTACTCAAATTTTGACCATGACTAGGTTGGAGTAGCTGAGGTGCGGCCAGATTGCGAACGCTTAGACCAGCAGCACTATTTAGTCTTCCAAGCATGCCCCCTGAAGTGTATGACGACAACGTAGGATGAGCATACAGTCCTGATCCAGCTAATGTTCGAAAATCTCCAAGTCCATCCAGTGAGCCCATTCGCATATAATCCTTGCCCCCTAATGCGGCAACCATGTTGGCTTGCTGGGTTGCTACTGAACTTATCCTTTTCAAGTAAAGCCTATACTTCTGTAGCACAGAAAGGAAAAACTGATTAAGCACTTTAAAACTGTATTGTAACAAAGGAAATAGCGAAGAACAAGGAGCAAGACTAGTGCCTGGAGATGGCTTGCCACATTTTCCCTTGTAAGCCCGTCAACGTTCATTAGGTCAAGAATCCTCTTTGGGACAGCTTCTGCATCAGAAACAGGACGGAGAAATAGTCAGTTAATATGGGAACATTCATAACAAACATAGATTAGACAAAACTTATTAATGCTAAAGAACTCACTATCAATGCCCAACTGATTAACAGCTGCAACAAACTTCCTGTGAAGCTCTATGGACCAAACGACACGAGCTTTCTTCAGATTTGCTGTATCTTCATTGTCAGTTCCATTTTCATCAGTCTCGTCTTCTTCATCCTTCCTTTTCTTGTTAAGTTTTCCGTTTTGATCTGCATTACCTGTCGGTGATAGCCCTCGACCACCTTCTCCGCATCCCTGATAAGATTTTTCATGATCGTTAGACTTGCTTCGGCTCTTAGGTTCAACCTTCTTTCTTCTAATTACATGTTGCCATATATTCCTCAGCTCCTCGAGCCGCACAGGTTTCACCAAATAGTCACAAGCACCATGACTGATTCCCTTCATTACAAGTTTGGTATCGCTGTTCGCCGACAACACTAGAGCCAAAAAAAGTAAACATCAAAAAATTGCATAAATTTCAAACACATAATCCAAAGATTACCCCTAAAAATCCTCTACTCCAAATGAAACAGAATGCAATAAGATACTGAAATGCCCACCTCAGGGACCGAAAATGAAAAGGAAAAGGATAAATCTATAACTAAGATATATGAAGATCTTAACTTACTTATGACTGGAAGATCCATCTCAAGACCAACAAGTTCAAGAAGTTTAAAGCCATCCATATCAGGCATGTGAACATCACTGATTACCAAATCAAATCTATCTCTGTTCTCCCTCAACATCTTCAATGCCATTCTTGCCTGACTTGTGGTAGTTACTGTCCAAAGACAAAAGATCATCTTCAGAATAATAATGCAATTTATTAAAAAATCTTATGGAGGAAAAGACAAATATTTCAGAAAACTAGAAAGATCTCAAAATAAATCAAGAAAATCCAGGGTTGCAACAATGTGTGTGTGTGTGTGTGTATTCAGTGATTTAATGGTGCTCAGTTGAACTACAGGGCAGTAATGAACAAATCTACCCCTGGAACAAAAATTGGAAGTTCAGATTTCATATGCTCTTATGAACCAAATTTCACTAGAACACAGAATTAGAAAGTACAAAATACAGATTTTGGAGTTGGATTATGTTTAAAATACATTTCAACAACAACAAACCGAGTGAGTTCCCACAAGTGCGGTCCAGGGAGTATAAGATGTACCAGCCTTATCCCTATGCTGGAAGGTCAAAGAAGCAGTTTCCGATACATTTCAAAAAACAAAAAATAAATCAAAAGAACTTCATTTTCCCTCTTTGTTCTAAGACCTTTTTCCCTTCACAACTTTGATTGTTGAAAGGCCATGATCAAATCCACTAAAAAACATGAAACATGCATGAAAAAGAACAGCAAATTGAAGTCATGAAACTGTACATAACAATTTGAAAACCCCTTTTACCAGAGCAAAAATCCATTCTTTAAAAGTTAGAAACAAGAAACAACCATCATTAAACAAGCTAAAACTTTTTTTTCAGATAAAACAGAAAGCTAGAACAAACAACCAAAAAACTCAACAGCAGCAGCAACCTACCATGATACTGGCATTTCCTGAGCAAACCATCCAAAAGCTTCAAACAAATAGGGTCATCATCAACAGCAAGAACCCTCATACCAATTGGAAAATTATCATAATTTTGATAATTTCCCTTTTCACCACCCTTATTATTTGCTCTTATTTCTTCCACAGTCATTTTTCTTGAACCACACACAACAAGATTCTTAGACCAAAAAGATTAAAACTTTACCACAATCTCCAACAAAAAAAAAAGTTACTTTCTGGATTTTTTATCAAAACCCCACAAAACCCAATTGCCTGAATAAATCCAAGAAGTGAAGAAGAAACAAAAGTTCAAAACTTTACCACAATCTCCAACAAAAAAAAAGTTACTTTCTGGAATTTTTATCAGAACCCCACAAAACCCAATTGCCTGAATAAATCCAAGAAGTGAAGAAGCAACAAAAGTTCAAAACTATACTACTAAGAACAAGTAAAAAAGGTTACTTTCTTGATTTTTTACCAAAACCCCACAAATCTCAATTGCCTGAATAAATCCAAGAAGTTGAAGAAACAAGAAAAGTTGAAAACTTTATTACTAGAATAATTTTAAAAAAAAAGTAACTTTCTTGAATTTTTATCAAAACCCCAGAAAACCCAATTGTCTGAATAAATCCAAGAAAGTGAAGAAGAGATCAATTAGACAAGAGAGACAAGATTGAGACTTTTGAAATGGTAGTAGTAGTTGTAAGTAAAAAAAAAATGTACGTGTGGACAATGATGGGGTAATGGCCAGAACAGAGTGATTGGTTTCAACCCAACAATACAACAAATCATAGAAATTTTCTAGCCATCACATCTCTCTCTCCTCAACTATACTTTTTCTTCTTCTTCTTCTTCTTTCTTCTGTTTGTGTTTTGTCTTTTAATTTTTCCCTATGCACCCACCCCCCCTATACTCTACAACCCTCTTTTCTCTTCTCACAAAACCATTGATTGGTAATAAAATAATGCTTTTTTGGTACGAGTGATTTTCAATCAGAAAATGGGTATTAATATTGTTTTCTTCTATTGCTTAGATTATGGTAAAGTGAATATTTTTTGCAAAAGGGTTAAACTTATAGTGTTGAAAATAACAATTTTAAGGACACAATGGACAAGAAGAATAGAAAATTAATGAAGAATCTTGGTTAATTATTCAGGGCATAAATGATAATGATATTCTTAGGTATTTTTCCATTTATAGAAATCATTTAAAGCCCTACCATTCCTTTCTTTAGGTTTAGAATATGATAGGGTTTGAGTGATTTGTGGCTCCATTTGAAAATAACCCATTTTATGAATTGACTAGTTAGCCCATCAATATAAAAATAATTAGTAGTAATATTAAAATTCTCAAGTACAAATGTAATTGAGAAGCATCAAATTAGTGGCTTTCATCAATCTTTAATTACATTTTCTCTCCCTAATTTGACCAAAATCTTATAAAAAATTTATATAAATAAGAAAATAATCACATCGTTATTAATTTTAATATCGAAAGTCCATCTTAATGAGTTTGAATTTCATTGTCCTTATAGTCTATGTTTCCTAATTAGACGTTCATTTTTCCTTAATCTCTTATTTGACTATGCAAATATATATTTTTGAGAGGGATATAAATCTATTATTGAGTCAATCAATATGTTNGATACTTAAATTTGTTTCAATAAAAAGAGCATTGGTGGTTAAAGCAATCAGAAAATAAAACATAATTGGTGATAATATAGTATTAAGAGTTAATTAAAATAATTCAAACTTGAAGCAGTGAGGATGAAATAATAGAAGATAATTTATTTGAGTTATCATTAATTTTTTCACTCATTTTGCATTTGTTACAACAAATGACAGCTCCCTTGTCGTTAGAGATTTTTTTTTTTTTTGTGATCTTGACCGTTAACACTTACTAGATTTCTTCTCAATCGTGATAAATATTATGAGAATTCTTCTTTTTAAAATGTTCTTATCGTGTTTGTATATTTTGGATATATTGAATGCAATTACAATGTTAATGTAATAACATTAATGTTTAGTATTAAAAAAATATTGCATTTATTTTAGCGTAAAATGTTATCTTTTAATAAATTATGCTTTATAAATATTTATTTATTGATGAGCGTGAGGTACACGTGCAACGCACGTACAAAGAAACTAGATATGACCTGACCAGTATAGGTACTCGTCACCTCACCTACACATTGGATTTTAGCAACAAAACAAGTAACAATTAGTCACACAATACTTATTCCCTCAAGCTAAGTTCAGAGTGTGCACTTACCTCGGATTCGCAAGTCACCCACTGCTCAAGCACTGCCTTTCCTTTAGAATTGGGCTTCAACTTACTCGAATCTAATCACAATTGGGTTCAATATCGTTAATTATTGCTAAAGGTATTAACATCAATGAAAAATTATGGTTTTCCTTTGTTTTCTTATCAAAATATGAAAATCGACCCCGTGCCCGCTTGGTCTAAACTCGAGGTTCGGACAAAAATGCGTCTACCCATTCTCCCCTGATCCCGGATATACAATTGGTTTTGAATTCCGACCTCAATTTGAAGTTTAAATCCCCAAATTTTGAAATTCCTAAGTTTTACCCAAAACCCCAATTTTTACCATGAAAACTCTAGATTTTTAGTTGAAATCTTGTTAAAAGTTATTAAGGATTAAAAGGAATTAGTTAGAGATCACTAAACAATGATTTGGAGAATTTTGGGTCATTGAAAATCACCTATGGAGGTTTAGGATTTGAGAGAATTGAAAAATTAGTGAAAATCCCGTCAAAAATATGTTTTAATAGGCTGGGGGTATCGCAATTGCGATCAGGGGTTCGCAATTGCGAACCCTTCGTATTTTAGCAGTCATCGCAAATGCGATGAAAATGTCGCATTTGCGACATATGGGGGGTTTGCATTTGCGGCCAGATATCTTGTATTTGCAAGATCTGAGGCTGGCCCAGAACTTCGCATTTGCGAAGCCTGATCTCGCAATTGCGAGATCAAAGGCCTGCCAACACCAGACATCAGTTGTGCAGATTTTTCTAAGTCTAAACACTCTGTAGCCTACCCAAAACTCATCCGAGCCATCGAGGCTCCAAACCAAACATGCACGCAAGTCTAAAAACATCATGTGAACTTGCTCGTGCGATCAAATCATCAAAATAACATCAAAAACTACAAATTTAACCTCAAAACTCAAGATTTTATCAAGAACACTTAAATTTCTAACTTTTCAACCGGACGTCCAAATCACGTCAATTCAACTCTGATTCTCATCAAACTTCACAAATAAGACTTAAATATCACAACAAACTTGTTCCGGTCTCCGAAATTAAAATACGGGCCTGACACCAACGATTTCACCTATTATTTCATTTCTTTATTTCCTGTAATAACCAGCACAATAATTTTCTTCAAAAATTATTTTCAAAGGCTAGGGACCTCGAAATTTAATTCCGGGCATACGCCCAAGTCCCATTTTACTGCGGACCTTCCGGGATCGTCGGAACACAGATCCGGGTCCGTTTACTAAAAATATTGACCAAAGTCAATTAAAACTAAATTTTTAACTCTAAAAATTATTGTTCTCATATTTTCACATAAAAGCTTTCCGGATTCACGCCCGGACTACGCACACGAATCAAGGT
>ML434995.1:1654-49593 GCA_005239525.1 Nicotiana knightiana | reverse complement strand
CTAACGCCAGGGGGTGCCAGGCTTTAGGGGGGCGTTTGCCCCATAAGGCCTGGTACCCCCTGGAGTTAGGGGGGCGTTAGGGCTCTAACGCCAGGCCTGCCCTGGCTTTAGGGGTGCGTTAGAGCCCAAACGCCCGGGGTCCCCAGTTTCGCCCAAGTCCGAGTTTTGACGAGTTAAGTGTTTCCCGGGTGAAATAGAAGTCTCCTGCATGGTTAGGGTTCGCCCTAAACATATAAATAGACAACTAAAACACAATTAAAGGGGGATTTTCGTGAATCAAAGTAGAGAAGGAGAAAATTCCATTGAAGTGCAAGAACATCGATTTCTACATCTAGTATTTCTTACTTTATATTTCAATTATGCAATTTCTTGTAGTTTTGTTTCTTCTAGACATGAGTAGCTAAGTTTTTAATCTAGGGTTTTGGTAGAACCCGTTGGGGATGAATTTCTTGTGATATTAATATATTTTGATTGATTATTCTCTATTTGTTCAACTACGTTCTTATTGTAGTTAATTGAATGGCCATCAATTAGCTGTGCCTATTTAGTATGTATCTACTTGAGAGAGAGTGCATATTTAGGTAATTGTTTGAACAACACCACTCCTAGAGTATAGACGAAAGTCATAACCGAGGGTTTAGAGGTTGGATTAGAAATAACGATACCTCGGGTGCAATCTAAAGTGAACTGTAATGAAATCTAGCTAGTGTAACTTGAGAGAGTGCGTCTAGTAAATTATCATACTTATTTGAGAGAGATTTTTGATAGTCAGAGCGTTCATGATTGATAGAGATAGCCAATTAAACTAAGAAATATCCAAGAAAGAATTCACCAACGAGGGAAACCATAACCATAGATCCTTCATTATCATTGTTATATTAAATTGTTAGTTAATTGTTAGTTATTATTATTGTTAGTAGAATTAGTTAAACAACACAAATTGATATTCAAAAGTCTTGAGAAACTTGATTAAACACTAGTTTAGTATTTTATAAACTCAATTGATACGTCAATTCCCTGTGGGATCGACTCTGGGCATAATACCCTAGGATTATATTTGCAATGCCCGCTTAGTCTTCTACAAGACATAGTTGAGCGTGATCATTATTCCCAATACAAGGAGAAATAATCCACACTCTTTTAGCTATGGTTACCAAGACCTTAATGGAAGGAATTGAGAGACAAACTTACACTATTGTCCCAATGATCGTGGCAGAGATATACCAAGCTTTGGACCAACACAAGAAAGGATTTAGGCATTTTGAGGGATGCAATCTGTTATTACAAGTATGGCTGTTGGAACATCTCCAAAGGGGACAATACCGTCAAGAATTCCCGCGACGACCACGGAATGACCACATAGCTTTCCACCATCCAAAAAGAATAACTTTCATTTCAGACAGGTTTGTACAACCAGGAAACACTGTGTATTGGTTACATTTCTTTAGCAATTTGACTGACGACAAAGTGCATTGGATGTTCTAGTGGTTCCCTACTACGAGCTCATCATCAGGTCAAGAGATTTTCCTCACTTAGTGATGATTGGGTTAAGGGGTATCTATCCTTATACTCCTATCAGAGTCATGAGGCAGGCTGGGAGGAAACAAGTCATACTACGAGTTTCCAAGATGGTCCACTACAAGGCGGACTTCCAGGGTGATGCCATTCCATTCAAGTGTGAGGCACAACACATGTGGCACCTAAAGATCATTGTGGAAAAGGATACCATCGAGCCAGATCGGTATCATGCCGGTCATGTGTATTTCTACTCGTCATAGTTGGATGATGACATAGCAGGAGAAGTCAAGCCAGGGATTAATCGGGGAAACATGGTCATAGACGACGTTGCCGAAGCACAAGTAAACTAAAGGAGGTTACACAAAAGGATCTTTGAGTCCGAGGCCAGACACTTAGAACAACACAAAGTGGACATGGAATCAATCAATGAATGGAGGGGAATCACTACAAAATCAACAGAGAGGTTGGACTATTTAGAGCAGGGTCTGATGGAGTTTGAAGGGAAGATAAGAAAAAGGATCGTTGATTGTCAGAATGCAGAGGGGAATGAAGGAGGACATCTAGCAAGGGCATATCTGTTGTTAGACATGCGAGACCTGGGGAATCTGATCGATGGGGATAAGAAGGCCAAGCTTGGAGAAGGTCCCTCTAGGACCGAGTAGATTAAAATTGATATTTACTTGTTTTGAGAGTCGTTTTAGAATTTGATTGTAATAAGGCAAATGCCACTAGTAACTTCTTTTAATTATTGTCATTTTAATAGCAATTTGGTCTATTTATCATATTGATGAAATGATGCAATTATCGCCATTGAGTTTTCTCCAAATCTATATGTCGATAAGCCTACCTCGAACAGAATGAGGTCCCCCAAATTAGGATGCGAATTTATAATTCCGCAATACGTATTTAAATATTTCAAATACCCTTTCAAAAACTCCCCACTGACTTGTTACCTTTTTACTCTTCTTTGTTTTGATTATTCCCATCCCCTAAGGCTGGTTCGTGCATACTAGTATCATCACCATACCATACCAGATCCAGAGATCCTCCACCTCCTCTTCCTCCAAGTGATCCTAAAATCAAGGGAAAAGTTAAGATGGACGACACGAATGGTATCAGGAAAGACAACCCAACATATGCATAAAATGTTGAGACTTCAGACGGTCGGAGTACTCCGGCACAGAGTGATTTGCTTCTACGGTTGGAGCAGAAAATACTGGAGTTACAAGGGGAACTTGAGCAGGTCCGCAACTTGGAAAATTTCCCCCCACCTTAAACATCCCAGATATCAACCAACAGAATGCCCAAAACCCAGCACCTCCTCAAAACACACTAAACCAGCATCCACAAATCCTCCTGCACCTCATCAATACGCCACACCTCCCCCAAATCCTAATCCTCCACCTATACCAACTCCTTCTCAGCACCTACATCATCCAACCCAATACCCACAGATTATAACTTACCATACTCCACAAAACACGCCGAAACCTACCCTCGATCCAAAGAACTCAACCAATGATCACCACTACACCAAATCCCCAGTATCCAGCAAAACAACCCCATATATGTAGAAACTCTACCTCATCCTTCACAACAAACCTCATACACACCAGAATCTGTTGAGAAGGACCTGCTCATCAAAAATATAGTAGGGGAACTTAAGAAGCTCACAAGTCCAGTCCAAGGCGTCAAAGGGGGTAAAGGCATTGAGGGTTTGAACTATGAAGATATGTGTATTTAGCCAGACGTAGAACTGCCATAGGGTTACAAACCTCCCAAGTTCAAGATGTTTGACGGAAAAGGTGACCTAAAGATGCATCTGAGGACATACTGTGACAAGCTCGTAGGAGTTAGAAAAGATGAAATAATTCGCATGAAGTTATTCATGAGGATACTCATTGGAGACACCCTGTTTTGGTATATCAGTCAAAATATAAAGAATTGGGTTAACTAGGTAAGGAATGCGTCAAATTTCATGGATCAGTTCAGATTCAATACGGAGAATGCACCAGATGTCTTCTATATCCATAATCTTAAGAAGAAGTCGACAGAGACTCTCCCCAAGTACGCTACTCGGTGGAGATCAGAAGCTGCAAAAGTAAGGTCGGCATTGGAAGAAAAGCATATGAACAAATTCACTGTCCGGGCCTAGAATCCACTATACTACGAGAGGTTAATGGTTATTGAAAATCACAAATTCTCCGACATCATCAAGTTGGGGAAATAATTGAAGAAGGAATTAAAAGCGGGATGGTAATCAATTTTGAGGCATTACAAGCTACCAACAAGGCCTTGCAGTCAGGAGGCATATCCAAGAAGAAGGAAGTAGGGGCCGTGATGGTGGCCCAAGGTCCGAATTCTCCTCTTACCTACCAAACACCTCCACCCTCATATCAGCCTTCACCTCCCAGATATCCGCAACCCGCCACCGCCTAGCATACTTATAACACCCAACCAACATATTACCACTCACCGCCACCCCTCCAAAACTATCAGAAACCCAAACCAAACTTCAACCAGACGCTGCCCAGACAATACACCCGTATTACTGAACCTATCGATTAGTTATATGAGAGACTGAAAGCTGCTGGTTATGTCACTCATGTTCCCTCAATTGCCTTGGAAAACTCCTCTTAATGGGTCAATCCAAATAAAATATGTGCCTACCACTCCGGCTAATGGTCATACCATTGATGAATGTCTCACTTTGAAAGAAAAGATCCAGACGCTAATTGTCACGACCCAAACCGATGGGCCGCGATGGGCACCCGGTACCTTACTCGACCGAGTACCAACGTAACGTATCATTCATATTACCTCATTATATACACGTGATAACGGGCCTAATAGGCCAACATAATCATTTATAAACTCAAAGCATAGGGCGACAAGGTCGTACAATCTTCCACGTATACGACATATGTCTACAAGCCTCTAAGAGTACATAAATGTCATAAGGGTCGGGATAGAGTCCAGCCATACCAAACAATACTCGTTTAAATCATACTAACCAAACAAGCGACTCCAAAGCAAATGGAGCGCACCAAAATCTTCCACTGAGCTGATAGCCTACTTGGAGGGCTCTCGACCTGTCTATCGGGACCTGCGGGCATGAAACGCAGCGTCCCCAAGCAAAAGGGACGTCAGTACGAATAATGTACCGAGTATGTAAGGCACATAAATAAGTATATAAGAGACATGGAAGAAATATAGAGCATATGACTCAACCTGTAAGCCTGATCAGCTTTGTAAATCATAAATACTTTTAGCGTCATGCATATGCATATGAATGTCATGTCGTGCATAGGTACATGTTTCATGACATCATCAGCCTCTGAGGGTATCCCATCATATCATATCGGCCACTCTCGGAAAAATCATCATTGTATACTAGCTGATCAGGTGGTGGTGCGTATATAACGCCATAACCTTTCCCATATCCCATATACATATATATACACACATATATACGCGTATATAACACCGTTTGAATATACATACATATATACGCATATATAACGCCGTTTGAACCATAAGCCACTGTGAGCAATATCATCATCATATACCAACTGATCAGGTGGTGGTGCGTATATAACGCCGTAACCTTTTCCCATATCCCATATACATATATTTACAGATATACGCGTATATAATTCCATATGGTCATGGGTCAATGCACTTGTATGAAATGCATGAAAAGTACGTAATAATCTCAATATTCCTTCCAGATAAACTTTTCCAACTGCGTATTATTCTGAGACCCATGAACAGAAAATAATGATAATTCTCATGGGGTATCAAGAATATAGACACCCCTAATATTTCTATTAATAGAGTAATTTATAGAAAATTGTGTATTTGCTTGTCTCTTCAGTATAATTTGGACCATGCCAAAAGAAAGAAAGGATAGCCTTAACATACCTAGAGTAGGGAAAACTCCATATAATATTGTTGGCGAAGATTTGTACGTTAGATTGAATTAGATTATGTTCTTGAAGTAAATTGAACGAACTAAGCTTCTTCTCTTTGAAGAAATTTGGAACTAGGAAGATGGAAATGTTTCATGCTTTTAGGATTATAGACGTTTTTTTTGGTTTCCTTTTGTACACATGAATCAAACAATTTTTTTCCTTTTAGATATATAGAAAAAGTTTGTAAGTCATTTTGCTGGAATGACTGCTTCTTTTTTTTATAATGAGATCTATAGCAAACCAAAGTTTGGATCATCTAGCAATTTTCGACCAAACCCAAATAGTTGGAGTTTGTGTTCTGTTCTTCAGTAAAGAAAGACATGAACTAAGTTTGTGTTCACATTTTAATTCCCTTTCATTCTCTGACCCAAAAATGAACTAAGCTTGTAAAGAGACCAAGCTTTAAGAGACCAAAAACCTATTAAGTGTATTAAAGATACACGTTGCTACCTTTAAGACACTAAGATTATATGACTACTTACTCATATATATCAATTATGGTCTACTGCCACGTGGGGATTATTTGTCTTTATCCACTTATTAGGTAATTAGGCAATGCCTCCTTACCCGGTAATTAATCAATTACCCGCATAATTAAGAATTATCTTAATTTACTTAAAAATTCTACTTATTTTTAATATACTTTATATATTATACTACCGTGGTCATATGGTTCCTTGCATGGTACTAGTCCATAAATACCGAATATTTTAGCTCGGGCCGTATTGTATCCCAACATGCTAAACTTGGATGAAAATTCATTTTCTTTGACTTGCTTCCCCTCTCACCTTCACAAATTTATGTATCACTTGTTTGAAGTAGAACAATACTTATAATCTAGAATAATCTCACTCCCGAACTTACGACGAAATTTTAACATACAAAAAAAATACGGGATGTAACACTAATTGACACCAAGGTTATACAAGCAAAGGAGGCTGTACCTAACGTCCGTAACAGTCCCCTCCCGGATCACAGGGGTGAGGGGGTGAATGTGGTAAAGACCGATGAAGAATGGCACCCGAAAGGGTCAGTTAGGCTCATTCGAGAAGGGGATGATCCTAAGAAACTTGCAGTCACTCTCACTCCTATTGTGATACAGATATAGCTACCAGTCGAAGTTGAAGTAGCCGCACCGACTCCGTTCGAGGCAGAAGTAACAACACTTGTAGCTGCACCTACTCTGTTTGAAGTAGAAGTGACACACCCTTCACAGTGACGGTAGCACCCGCACCATCCTTTAATTCCAAAGTCGTACCTTGGGGCTATGTTGCAAAAGCTAGAAGGAAAGGAAAAGAAAAAATGGAAGAAACTAGTGCAGCGCAAGGGATGACCCGGACTGGCACAATTTACAAACCTGAGCATCTGGGGGGAACAAGTAAAAAAGCCGCTTCCAAATAGCCTATCATTGAAACTCTCCCGGATGATCTTTGGAGAAAGGTGCAAGCGAGGGAATACGCTGTAGTGGACCATCTGAACAATACCCCTGCTCAGATATCCATTCTATCATTACTGCAGAATTCTGAAGCACATAAGAATGCCTTGATGAAGGTATTGAATGAAACTTACATGCCCAACAATATCACCAGCGGGGAAATGGCTAACATGATAGTACAAGTACTGGAGAGCTATAAGATCCTTTCCACGAAGACGAATTACCGCCGGAAGGATGAAGCCACAACAGGGCGCTGCATATTACGGTACAATGTGAAGATAAATTCATTGCCAGGGTTTTGATAGTTGGAGGTTCCAATCTCAACATCTATCCATTGATGACTTTGAAGATATTGGGAAAAGGATTACATGAAACACGGAAGGAACTATGAACGTAAAAGCATTCGACCGATCTCAAAGGGCACTATCGGGGAAACCAATCTTTACTTACAAATGGGCACGACTTGGTTTGATGTCGAATTCCTAGTACTCGACATATCCTCCTTATACAACTTATTGCTGGGACGACCCTGGATACACGGCGCTGGGGCTGTGACATCCACTCTGCACCAGGCTATGAAGTTCGAATGGAACCATCAGGAGGTGATCATTCATAGAGATGGGAGTAATCCCATTTATACCAATCCGACTGTTCCAGTCGTGGAAAATAGAAGGAAGTTGGGTGGTGAGACTTATCATTGTATTGAGCGTGTTAATGCGATTGAAAAATACAAGCGGTGGAGCAGCAAAATAGAGAGCATCCTGGCATGGGCAGGATATAAACCTGGTAAAGGGCTCGGGAAGAATCTCCAAGGTATTGCCAAACCAATGCAGCTAAAACGTCACGACACGACCTTAGGATTGGGATATCAATACACCTGGCATGAGTATCAGAATTGGTCGCCACCATGACGCGGTCCTTACTACCCTCTTAAACAGCGGATACTGCATCTGAGCTAATCCTTCCATCAAGCTGATATGATGTGGGGATCCGAAGAGGACGAAGTGCTAGCTGGTTCGAGGAATTTATTTCTAGAAGATGAAGGCATGGATTACAGTGTAATAGTTGAGGAGGAGGAGAAAGAGGAAGGCCTCACCATCCAGACAATGGAGAAGGGATCCGTTTTCAGGAACTGAACAACCACACCATCAAAGGCCCGCCGAGTCCCGGGGTAGCCTGGCTGCTAATGTCATTTATTTTAAAAACAATTCCTCTTGAGCATTTTGTTTTAAAACACTTTCAGTATTTCATTTTGGAAAACATTATTTGAATCATTAAAATCGCTTTTGTTTAATATTTTGATATTTATCAATGGCTTAATGTTTTATTATTTATTACTATTTTCTATATCTTTCTCTCTACAACATTATTATTTCTTACCTTGATGAACAAACTACTGTGACATGTAATGAGACAACACAACATAAGGATAGTGACTCAGAATAAATAGAAGAAGAAGATGTAATACCTAAGATATCATTTTTCCCAACAATCAGAAATTGGGGCAGAATTTTGTGGAGGACCCTCAAAATTCCCGAGCAAGTTCAGCCAACGGCACCGTATGCGGAACATCCAAAAATCGTCTGAATAACTGGGTAAGAATTTTTAGAAGTACCCTCAAAATTCTATGGCAAGAAGTTTGCAATGTCTCTGATAGTGTCAAAGTTACTGGTTCATCTAATCTTACATATTATTGTGTTTTAAATGCGCGTGTGTTTTTCATAAACATTATTT
The DNA here is from genome assembly GCA_005239525.1 of Nicotiana knightiana. Classification (NCBI taxonomy): domain Eukaryota; kingdom Viridiplantae; phylum Streptophyta; class Magnoliopsida; order Solanales; family Solanaceae; genus Nicotiana; species Nicotiana knightiana. The sequence goes on along the minus strand of ML434995.1, from coordinate 40,932 downwards.
TTTTAGCCAGATGCTACCCATGGTAACTCGAGCAGGATTTCAATGCGGAAGTAAAGTAAAGAAAGCAGGAAGATGCACAAACCAACCTTCCCATAAAACATACAATTTTTCTTTGGATGCAGGAACAAAAAATAGCTGCAAGTACGTGCGCACCTTAGAATCACTGTATTCATAACGACAGAAGATGCTAAACGAAAATATATCCCAAGCTAAGAAATACTCAACTATCACTTATTATCTATTCATTGCATGAGACTAAACCTTGTCTCCATTTCATGAGCCTAAGCCCTGCCTCCTTAATTGCATAAGGCTAAGCTCTGCCTTCCTCTGCATGAGACTAACCATTGTATCCATTTTGCATGAGGCTAAGCCTTTCCTCCTTAATTGCATAAGGGTAAGCTCTGCCTTCCTATTCATGAGACTAAGCATTGTCTCCATTTTGCATAAGGCTAATCCATGCCTCCTTAATTGCACAAGGCTAAGCTCTGCCTTCCTCGGCATGAGACTAAGTATTGTCTCCATTTTGCATGAGGCTAACCCCTGCCTCTTTAATTGCATAAAAGCTAAGCACTACCTTCCCTCGCATGAGACTAAGCCTTGTCTCCATTTTGCATAAGGCTAAGACATACCTCCTCAATTGCATAAGGCTAAGCTCTGCCTTCCCATTGCATGAGACTAAGCATTGTCTCCATTTTGCATGAGGCTAAGCCTTGCCTCCTTAATTGCATATGGCTAAGCTGCCTTCCCATTGCATGAGACTAAGCATTGTCTCCAATCTTGCCCGAGGCTAAGCCCTACCTCCTTAATTGCATAAGGCTAAACTCTGCCTTCCCTTGCATGAGACTAAGCCTTGTCTCCATCTCACGAGGCTAAGCCCTACCTCCTTAATTACATAAGGATAAGCTCTACCTTCCTCTGCACGAGACTAAGAATTGTTTCCATTTTGCATGACAGTAAGACCTTCCTCCTTAATTGCATAAGGCTAAGCTCTGCTTCCTCTGCATGAGACTAAGCCTTGTCTCCATCTCATGAGGCTAAGCCCTACCTCCTCAATTGTATAAGGCTAAGCTCTGCCTTCCAATTCCATGAGACTAAGCATTGTCTCCAATCTTTTATGAGGCCAAGACCTACATCCTTCATTGCATAAGGCTATACTCTTCCTTCCCGTTGCATGAGACTAAGCATTGTCTCCAATTTTACATGAGGCTAAGACCTTCCTCCTCAATTGCATAAGGCTAAGCTCTGTCTTCCCATGGTATGGGACTAAGACCAATCTCCATTCTTGCATGAGGCTAAGCTCTGCCTTCTCAATTGCATAAGGCTAAGCTCTACCTTTCCTACTGCATGAGACTAAGCATTGTCTCCAATCTTGCATGAGATAAGCATTGTATCTCCTTGCATAACCACAAATGCTACTGTTTAAAACCTTGCCTTATTCTTGTTACACCCCGTATTTTCATACATGAAAGTACACCATAAGTAAATTGATAAAAGCTTAGAAATGAGATATTACATCCCGTATTTTTGTATGTCGTAATAATCGATGTAAACTCGGGAATGAGATTATTTGAAAGTTATAAGTATTATGCTATTTCAACACAAGTGGTAAGTAAATTCGTGAAGGAGATAGGGTAAGCAAATCAAAGAAAGAAAGTTTCGTTGAAGTTTGTCATGTTGGGATAAAATACGGTTCGAGCTATAATACCTGATATTTATGGACTAATACCATACAAGGTACCACATGACCATGATACTAAGGTGTATAAAGTATGTTAAAAGTGAGTGGTATTATAAGTAATTTGAGATAATTTCTAATTATGTGGGTAATTGGTTAATTATTGATTAGTGGGAGATTAATAAGTTAACAATTAATTAGAGTTGGATAAACTTGATGGATCTTACCCCAAAAACGTGGCAGCAAGCCACCCTAGGATATATGACTCTTAAGTCATGGAGATTATGTGGAAAGATTAAGAATATGTGGTTAAGACACCACATAAGGTGGGGCCCACATCAATTCTTATGAAAGTCATCTCTAAGAAAGTACGGTTAACAAGGTTAGCATGATCAATTATTATGAAAGTTATCTCTAAGAGAGTACAGTTAACAAGGTTAGCATGATCAATTATTATGAAAGTCATCTCTACAAAAGTCATCAATTCTTAAACGGGAGATCCATGGGTAACGTGAGATTTTCATAAGTTTCTTCAACAAAGATTATCAATTTAACAAGATTCTCATGGTATCTTCAACAAGGTTAGAAATTCAACAAGATTTCATAACACCTTAAGCAAGGTGAGATTTTACAATTCTAAGGGAGTACGGTACAATCTTTCTCAAGAGCATCATACATATTTTCCCCTACTTCAATCCGTCATTACGTGTTTTTGCAAAAGACATATGTTAGAGGAAATGTCAAGAGAATCAGGTTAGGTATGTTAAGGCTATCCCTTCTTTCTTTTGGCATGGTCCAAATTATACTGAAGAAATGAGCAAATACACAGTTTCTATAAATTACTCTATTCATAGAAGTAGTAGGGGTGTCTATATTATTGATTCCCTATGAGAATTATTATTATCTTCTCTTCATGGGTCTCGAAAATATGTATGTTGGTAAAGTTTATTTCATGATATTAATCAGAGGCATAATGTCCTTATGAGGTACCGAGAGATTTTATTGACGTATTTCATATGCATTTCATGCATTTACATATGCACATTGACCCATGACTACATGGCGTTATATACGCGTATAAGTTTCTTCAACAAAGATTATCAATTTAACAAGATTCTCATGGTATCTTCAACAAGGTTAGAAATTCAACAAGATTTCATAACACCTTAAGCAAGGTGAGATTTTACAATTCTAAGGGAGTACGGTACAATCTTTCTCAAGAGCATCATACAGATTTTTCCCTACTTTGATCCGTCATTACATGTTTTCGCAAAAGACGTATGTTACAGGAAATGTCAAGAGAATCAGTTCAGGTATGTTAAGGCTATCCCTTCTTTCTTTTGGCAAGATCCAAATTATACTGAAGAAACGAGCAAATACACAGTTTCTATAAATTACTGTATTCATAGAAGTAGTAGGGGTGTCTATATTATTGATTCCCTATGAGAATTATTATTATATTCTCTTCATGGGTCTCGAAAATACGTATGTTGGTAAAGTTTATTTCATGATATTAATCAGAGGCATAATGTCCTTATGAGGTACCGAGAGATTTTATTGACGTATTTCATATGCATTTCATGCATTTACATATGCACATTGACCCATGACTACATGGCGTTATATACGCGTATAAGTTTCTTCAACAAAGATTATCAATTTAACAAGATTCTCATGGTATCTTCAACAAGGTTAGAAATTCAACAAGATTTCATAACACCTTAAGCAAGGTGAGATTTTACAATTCTAAGGGAGTACGGTACAATCTTTCTCAAGAGCATCATACATATTTTCCCCTACTTCAATCCGTCATTACGTGTTTTTGCAAAAGACATATGTTAGAGGAAATGTCAAGAGAATCAGGTTAGGTATGTTAAGGCTATCCCTTCTTTCTTTTGGCATGGTCCAAATTATACTGAAGAAATGAGCAAATACACAGTTTCTATAAATTACTCTATTCATAGAAGTAGTAGGGGTGTCTATATTATTGATTCCCTATGAGAATTATTATTATCTTCTCTTCATGGGTCTCGAAAATATGTATGTTGGTAAAGTTTATTTCATGATACTAATCAGAGGCATAATGTCCTTATGAGGTACCGAGAGATTTTATTGACGTATTTCATATGCATTTCATGCATTTACATATGCACATTGACCCATGACCACATGGCATTATATACGCGTATATATATAAATATATGTATATGAGATATGGGAAAAGGTTACGGTGTTATATACGCACCACCACCTGATCAACTGGTATATGATGATGATGTTGCCCATAGTGGCGGAAATCTGGTTCAAACGACGTTATATACGCGTATATATGTATTTATATTCAAACGGATTTATATACGCGTATATATGTACGCGTATATTCAAATGTTTTTGAGATGAGCATTGTCTCTCCTTGCATAACCACAAATGCTACTGTTTAAAACCTTGCCTTATTCTTGTTACACCCCGTATTTTCATACATGAAAGTACACCATAAGTAAATTGATAAAAGCTTAGAAATGAGATATTACATCCCGTATTTTCGTATGTCGTAATAATTGACGTAAAATCGGGAATGAGATTATTTGAAAGTTATAAGTATTATGCTATTTCAACACAAGTGGTAAGTAAATTCGTGAAGGAGATAGGGTAAGAAAATCAAAGAAAGAAAGTTTCGTTGAAGTTTGTCATGTTGGGATAAAATACGGTTCGAGCTATAATACCCGATATTTATAGACTAATACCATACAAGGTACCACATGACCATGATACTAAGGTGTATAAAGTATGTTAAAAGTGAGTGGTATTATAAGTAATTTGAGATAATTTCTAATTATGTGGGTAATTGGTTAATTATTGATTAGTGGGAGATTAATAAGTTAACAATTAATTAGAGTTGGATAAACTTGATGGATCTTACCCCAAAAACGTGGCAGCAAGCCACCCTAGGATATATGACTCTTAAATCATGGAGATTATGTGGAAAGATTAAGAATATGTGGTTAAGCCACCACATAAGGTGGGGCCACATCAATTCTTATGAAAGTTATCTGTAAAAGAGTACGGTTAACAAGGTTAGCATGATCAATTCTTATGAAATTTATCTCTAAGAGAGTACATCTAACAAGGTTAGAATGATCAATTATTATGAAAGTCATCTCTACAAAAGTAATCAATTATTAAACGAGAGATTCATGGGTAAGGTGAGATTTTCATAAGTTTCTTCAACAAATATTATCAATTTAACAAGATTCTCATGGTATCTTCAACAAGGTTAGCAATTCAACAAGATTTCATAACACCTTAAGCAACGTGAGATTTTACAATTCTAAGGGAGTACGGTACAATCTTTCTCAAGAGCATCATACAGATTTTTCCCTACTTTGATCCGTCATTACATGTTTTCGCAAAAGACGTATGTTACAGGAAATGTCAAGAGAATCAGTTCAGGTATGTTAAGGCTATCCCTTCTTTCTTTTGGCAAGGTCCAAATTATACTGAAGAAACGAGCAAATACACAGTTTCTATAAATTACTCTATTCATAGAAGTAGTAGGGTGTCTATATTATTGATTCCCTATGAGAATTATTATTATATTCTCTTCATGGGTCTCGAAAATACGTATGCTGGTAAAGTTTATTTCATGATATTAATCAGAGGTATAATGTCCTTATGAGGTACCGAGAGATTTTATTGACGTATTTCATATGCATTTCATGCATTTACATATGCACATTGACCCATGACTACATGGCGTTATATACGCGTATAAGTTTCTTCAACAAAGATTATCAATTTAACAAGATTCTCATGGTATCTTCAACAAGGTTAGAAATTCAACAAGATTTCATAACACCTTAAGCAAGGTGAGATTTTACAACTCTAAGGGAATACGGTACAATCTTTCTCAAGAACATCATACAGATTTTCCCCTACTTCGATCCGTCGTTATGTGTTTTCGCAAAAGACGTATGTTAGAGGAAAGGTCAAGAGAATCGGTTCAGGAATGTTAAGGCTATCCCTTCTTTCTTTTGGCATGGTCTAAATTATACTGAAGAAACAAGCAAATACACAGTTTCTATAAATTACTCTATTCATAGAAGTAGTGGGGGTGTCTATATTCTTGATTCCCTATGAGAATTATTATTATCTTCTCTTCATGGGTCTCAAAAATACGTATGTTGGTAAAGTTTATTTCATGATATTAATAAGACGCATAATGGCCTTATGACGTACCGAGAGATTTTATTGACGTATTTCATATGCATTTCATGCATTTACATATGCACATTGACCCATGACCAGATGGTGTTATATACGCGTATATATGTAAATATATGTATATGGGATATGGGAAAAGTTTACGTTATTATGTACGCACCACCACCTGATCAGCTGGTATATGATGATGATGATGTTGCCCACAGTGGCTGAAATACGGTTCAAACGGCGTTATATATGCGTATATATGTATTTATATTCAAATGGAGTTATATACGTGTATATATGTATGTATATATATATATATATGTATATGGGATATGGAAAGGTTATGGCTTTATATACGCATCATCACCTGATCAGCTGGTATACAATGATGATTTTGTCCACATTGGCTGATATGATATGATGGGATGCCCTCAGAGGCTAATGATGTTATGAAACATGTACCTACGCACGACAAGAAATTCATATGCATATGCATGACGCTAAAAGTAATTTATGATTTACGAAGCTATTCACGCTTACAGGTTGAGTCATGTGCCCTATATTTCTTCCATGTATCTTATGTACTTATTTATGTGCCTTACATACTCGGTACATTATTTGTACTGATGTCTTTTTTGCCTGGGGATGCTGCGTTTCATGCTCGCAGGTCCCGATAGACAGGTCGAGAGCCCTCTAATAGGCTATCATCTCAGCGGAAGATGTCAGTGCACTCCATTTGCTTCGGAGTCCCTTGTTTGGTTAGTATGATTTAGACGGGTATTGTTTGGTATGGCGGGACTCTATCCCGACCTTTATGACATTTATGTAGTCTTAGAGGCTTGTAGACATATGTCGTATACGTGAAAGATTGTACGGCCTTGTCGGCTATGTTTTGAGTTTGTAAATTATTATGTTAGCCTATTAGGCCCGTATGTCACGTGTATATGATGATGTAATAAGAATGATACATTACATTGGTACTCGGTCGAGTAAGGTACCGGGTGCCCGTCGCGACCCATCAGTTTGGGTCCTGACAAAACTGGTATCAGAGCAGTTCCGTCCTACGGAGTCAACAAGCCGTGTCTATTAGAGTCTTGTTTATGGGTGTGTTGTGCACCACACTTATAAGCAGGAGGCTACAGGGAATTTAGGACTGTCACTCTTTCTTCTTTCTCTAGATCGTGTGGTAGAGCTTAGTTGTAAGAAGTCAAATTCCTAAACTCTATCTTATTCATAGTACGGCAATGCCTTCATTCAAAAACACGATCGATAAGAGATATAACTGTGGAAGTATTGAGTTAGTGGAACTCAATTTTGCATCTTGCTTATGATGAGTAAATGAGAGGTCTTCGGCAGATCATGCGTATTCTAAAATGTGTACGGTTCTTGATAAGGAGATTTTAGGAAACAATACTTATCCACTCTTACGGTAAAAAGGAATAACATAATCGAAAGTTAGACACGAGTTGCAGCAAGTAAAAGAAGCAAGGTGAAGAAGAGTACGAGGTACACAGTTAATAAAGATTATCCTTATTTACCATTCAGGAAGAGGGATATAAGCATTTTGAGTTACCTTCAACAACAACAGAGGTATGTATAATTGGCCACACTAATCTAAGTTACACTCTACGGGGGCTAACAAATATGGTTTAAGAGAAGGACATAATATCACGATCCGGCTAGGGTTAGAGTGAGCCAAAATGATGGATGAATTGTTTGCGTTAGTTGATATTTCCGAAGGATATTGCAAATGTGCTAATATATCTCCTTGTGAGACATCCAAATGGTGCACACTAAAATGGTACATCAAGATATGAGTACTATAAAAATAGGAACTAGAAACCTTAAAGGGATAAATGTTTCCTTAGCATGGCTCCCGTCCCTAGTAGAGAAAGAATGTTAGGCAACCTGAAGAGCCAGTAGGTGGAGCAAGGGGAGCTAAAAGCAAAAAAAAAAGTCTTGTTCAAGTTTTTTGCAATAAAGTAATAGATATAAATGTTAGCAGGAAATAAGGAGAGAGTTAGTGATGCATTATGTTTAAGATGTGATACATGGATGACAATGGTAGATCAAAACGATGACAATATTACAGAATCTATAGTCAAGTAAAGGAAAAGAAGAGAGGTGACATGACTTGAGACAACAAAAAAGTATAGGCCATAGAGTCATATCCTCATTTCGAAAATAAGTTCGTGACTCTAACGTGATCACTGAAAGGAAAAGTTAGACCCCAAAGTAGTACAAATCAGTATGGGCTGGTGAACAAGGTAAACTAAACCTGAATTAGGGGCTGACTGATTTGATGGTGGTCGACATCATGAAAATTTGTGTTCCGGCGATAATAGAATGGACAACGGAAGAAGATTCATAAGAAATTCAGAGAAAGATCATTCACGAAGACGCTTCCCTAAAAAAAGCAGTGTGAACAAAGTTAAGCTTAAGGGACTATGTGTGCCAGTTACACTAAGTGTCACCCTTGCGAGTGAGGAATTTTGTTATCCTTGATACAGAAGGATTACCGCAAGGCGAGTAAGGGTCATTGATGATGTGAAAGGATGCTAAAGATGAAGAGGAAAAACACTATAGGTAGGTCGTCATAGCTCCAAGTCTTAGTACGCCCCTAAATGGGGGAATATAGAATAATAAAGGAAGAATGAGATAAAAATGAGAAAGGGATGAGATTGTAATTATTCGAATCTTACAAATATGCTATGATTCCAGAACGTTATGTAAACACGACGTCAGAAAAAGGAAGTAAGGGTTCCTTCCGGGAAGGTTATTGATAAATAAGAAGCCAGTGCAAGAGGTAAGTTAGACAAAGGAAATAAACCAAGAGGGATTACGCGGAATATCGTCGATGAGTAGTTGGTAGTTGATTCAGGAAGAGCCTAGTCACGACTAGACAAGAAGTTACAGACAAATCAGAATATCATGCAAGATAAATGTAGTAAACCCCCAACATGGAGGATTCAGCCTCACAGTAATGTCATTATAACACTTAAGGTATATTCAAATAGGAGTCGAGGTAGTTAAAGGTACCGAAAGAGTGTTACGGGGATAAAAGGAAGTACCATTGAGAAAGCAGTAAAAATATCAATTCAGAAGCAACCCTAGAAGCAAGGGCGTAGAGTTAAGTAACTACGAATAATTATAGGCAAGGAAGGATGTCAAAAGGGTCAGTAATAAGCTTACAGCTTTACGAGAGTCAAGGGTTCTCCCTAAGTACTACAATGAAAGACTAGCTGAGGAAATACGGAAGAAGACTTCAACCTAAGCACAACGACCTAAAGAGGAAATGTTCGTGTAACCACAGTCTCGCAACCACACTGTAAGCACTCCAAAGGAAAGTGGCACCTACCGAAGCTAATGAACGAGAATTAAAATTAAAAGTAATATTGGAGATCATATGAGTTATACAAAAACTCTAGCATATGTGGGCACTAAGATAAGCTAAGTACGGATGCAACACGAGGGCAGAATGACCAAGAAAAGTAAAAGCTTATCTCGAAATAAAGCTAAAATGGATCGAAAGAAATTATTCGATGAACTAGAGTTAGTTACGTTATGAACGCACTTAAGGGTTCAGAGTTTATACATGCAGCATATACAACCGTAAAAGACTCCGGTATTAGTTAAAAGAAAGAATTGAGCCCATATCCTAGACAAAGGATTGAATCGTTAGAAGATTATATCATGAACATTCCATAACGCCCATGAAAGGCTAAGGTAATAATTGATACCACGAGCCACAAACCAGAAGATAGCTTACGATCCTGCCGAAGTTGTGGGATGTCAAAATACATCGGTTGTGGTCTTAAGAATGGTTCGGGTGGGGGATTCTAAGCCTACGCAAGGGCTGATCAGAAGAAGGAGGAAACTAAAGAGTTATATCAACTAAGTAAATCAAGAGTCTGATTATTGGACCTAGAAAATTATAGAAATTGTGATTGAGATCATCACAGGACCAGCCTTAAAATAGAAGGTACCAAAGGGATAGTACAACAACCATATTCTATAACGGCTCTATGATAATGCCAATTAGAAAAAAAAAATNATCAAGAGTCTGATTATTGGACCTAGAAAATTATAGAAATTGTGATTGAGATCATCGCAGGACTAGCCTTAAAATAGAAGGTACCAAAGGGATAGTACAACAACCATATTCTATAAATGCTCATTGATAAGGCCAGTTAGAAGAAAAACCAGCCTCATAAGAATTCAGTATGGAGCTCCCACCCGATTGTATAGGCACCAGAGATGCAAGTATTATATTAGAGCTTCAAGTTGTGAACGTGAACTATACCTCTGTGGAAGGGAGGTTATGAAAAGATAGAAGACGTGAGGCCATATTTTAAAGATAAGCAAAGTAAAGGTGAACAATGTACTAGATACTCAAATGCAGATGGTTGTGAATAGTCCATACTTCGGATAGAAGGCTCAAAGCATGGTGATTCAGTATCCAGGAATGATAGCAGCATCGTCAGTGGAATACCTTCCACCCTATGGTTTCTAGGTATAGAGAGCCTAGTCGAAAGAGTAAAGAAGAGTTAGAGACGATGTGATGTCTTGCTTGATGTTCGAAATGGCATAAGGAAATTTACGGTGCAAGCAAGTTAAAGTAAGGTTGCAACAATTATAAATAGATATATGTAGGTCGCAAACAAAAGTATGGTAGAGCGATAAGGTTTTAGGGAAACATGAGTAAGAAGAAGAAAATGTGAGTGAAAAGGTGACAAGAATGGATAAGTCCTTGGGATTAAGCTCATTAAAATAAGAGAGTTGATGGGTTCTCTAAGTTATAGAAGGCTCAATATAGCCTGAATGAACTCAAAGAAGTCTAAGACCAATAGCATTTAGGAGTGATGGAATGTTGCCCTGTTAGTAGAATAAGGGTATAATTGTGATAGATAAGGGTGATATTTGGGCCTTCGATTAAGTAATGATTTCATGAATTGTACAGGATTAAAATACCCACATAAAGTGAATCACATTGGGATGACTATGATATGAAATAGGGTTATGGAAGTACAATATCGCCCCAGGTGGACCGGTCTAATCATTTCAGATGTTCCCCGATGAGGCGTGAGCCCTAGCGGTAGCATTACATAAGAAGTTTCAAATTCGCAATGAAAGATTGTAGATCAACATTGAGGTGAATCAACAATGGATGGATAAAAGTTATAAAGTATGAGATGAGATTAGACCGTCACTTATAAGATGAACAGTGATGAGGAAGCATTAAAGGACTTAGATTTATACTTATAGGATAAACAACGAAAGTAACCTGGAGTTTGGTAGTATGACCTATCTAGATGCATTAATGTCATACAGATGAATAACTGGGTCTATGAAACAAGATATAGCAATATTCATAAGTTCAACAAAGTACCGAGCAAAGAACTCCAGTACACTTATAGATACCCAGAGGGACATCTTGTCAAGTTCTGTATATGTTCCCAAAGTGAGGCCTAGATATTGGCGCATACAAGGGAAAGGTAGTACATGCTGCATAATGGAAGGTAGCAACAGTTACGAGATTGAATGGATTCTGAACATAAGTCATAGTGTGAGAAACAGACCTAAATAGGAAATACCTTGACCTTTGGATTTATTCACAGAGCAGTTTCCTAGATGTCAAGGAGAGTACTGAAGTATTTGGAAGACATGGGTTATGAAAATGATAAGTGTACCAGTCAACATTCGAGGAGAAATGTTCCAAAGGGGGGAATGATGTTACACCCCATATTTTCGTACATGAAAGTACACCATAAGTAAATTGATAAAAGCTTAGAAATGCGATATTACATCCCGTATTTTCGTATATCGTAATAATCGACGTAAACTCGGGAATGAGATTATTTGGAAGTTATAAGTATTATGCTATTTCAACATAAGTGGTAAGTAAATTCGTGAAGGAGATAGGGTAAGCAAATCAAAGAAGGAAAGTTTTGTTGAAGTTTGTCATGTTGGGATAAAATACGGTTCGAGCTATAATACCCGATGTTTATGGACTAATACCATACAAGGTACCACATGACCATGACACTAAGGTGTATAAAGTATGTTAAAAGTGAGTGGTATTATAAGTAATTTGGGAGAATTCCTAATTATGTGGGTAATTGGTTAATTATTGATTAGTGGGATATTAATAAGTTAACAATTAACTAGAGTTGGATAAACTTGATGGATTTTACCCCAAAAACGTGGCAGCAAGCCACCCTAGGATATATGACTCTTAAGTCATGGAGATTATGTGGAAATATTAATAATATGTGGTTAAGCCACCACATAAGGTGGGGCCCACATCAATTCTTATGGAAGTCATCTCTAAGAGAGTACGATTAACAAGGTTAGCATGATAAATTCTTATGAAAGTTATCTCTAAGAGAGTACAGTTAACAAGGTTAGCATGATCAATTCTTATGAAAGTCATCTCTACAAAAGTCATCAATTCTTAAACGAGAGATCCATCGGTAACGTGAGATTTGCATAAGTTTCTTCAACAAAGAATAGCAATTTAACAAGATTCTCATGGTATCTTCAACAAGGTTAGCAATTCAACAAGATTTCATAACACCTTAAGCAATGTGAGATTTTAAAATTCTAAGGGAGTACGGTACAATCTTTCTCAAGAACATCATACATATTTTCCCCTACTTCGATCCGTCGTTACGTGTTTTCGCAAAAGACGTATGTTAGAGGAAATGTTAAGAGAATCGGTTTAGGTATGTTAAGTCTATCCCTTATTTATTTTGGCATGGTCCAAATTATACTGAAGAAACGAGCAAATACACAGTTTCTATAAATTACTCTATTCATAGAAGTTGTATGGGTGTCTATATTCTTGATTCCCTATGAGAATTATTATTATCTTCTCTTCTTGGGTCTCGAAAATACGTATGTTGGTAAAGTTTATTTAATGATATTAATCAGAGGCATAATGGCCTTATGACGTACCGAGAGATTTTATTGACGTATTTCATAGGCATTTCATGCATTTACATATGCACATTAACCCATGACCAGATGGCGTTATATACGCGTATATATTTAAATATATGTATATGGGATATGGGAAAAGGTTACGGCGTTATATACGCACCACCACCTGATCAACTGGTATATGATGATGATGTTGCCTACAATGGGTGAAATATTGTTCAAACGACGTTATATACGTGTATATATGTATGTATATTCAAACAAAATTATATACGCGTATATATGTATGTATATATATGTATATGGGATATGGAAAAGGTTATGGTGTTATATACGCATCACCTCCTGACCAGCTGGTATACGTTGATGATTTTTCCCAAAGTGGCCGATATGATATGATGGGATTCGCTCAGAGGCCGATGATGTTATGAATCATGTACCTATGCACGACATGACATCATATGCATATGCATGATGCTAAAAGTAATTTTTGATTTACAAAGCTATTCATGCTTACAGGTTGAGTCATGTGCTCTATATTTCTTCCATGTCTCTTATGTACTTATTTATGTGTTTTACATACTCGGTACATTATTCGTACTGACGTCCCTTTTGGATGGGGACGCTGTGTTTCATGCCCATAAGTCCCGATAGACAGGTCGAGAGCCCTCTAATAGGCTATCAGCTAAGCGGAAGATGTCGGTGCACTCCATTTGCTTCGGAGTCGCTTGTTTGGTTAGTATGATTTAGACGAGTATTGTTTGGTATGGAGGGACTCTATCCCGACCTTTATGAAATTTATGTACTCTTAGAGGCTTGTAGACATATGTCGTATACGTGAAAGATTGTACGGCCTTGTCGGCCTATGTTTTGAGTATTTAAATGATTATGTTGGCCTATTAGGAGTGTATGTCACGTGTATATGATGATGTAATAAGAATGATACGTTACGTTGGTACTCGGTTAAGTAAGGTACCGGGTGCCCGTCGCGGCCCATCGATTTGGGTCGTGACAATTCTGTTCTCTCGGGGCTAAGGTCTGCCCGCGGTTCTACACACGACTAAGCTTTGTTTTGTGTCATCTCAAGCATCATGTCTTTGCATCTCACGGGCTGAAGCATAGCCAAATATTCCGAAGGCGTCATAGTCCGAAGGCATCATCCTCATACCTAGAAGACACCATGCCATGGTTTGTGGATCTATGAATATTGCACATCATTATTCAAGGGCATCATAGTTCGGAGACACAATCTTCATAGCCCGAGAACATTATTTCATGGCATGCGAATCCCCTATCCCACAATTCATGGCCCAAGACATCTTGGTCTAAAAACACCATCCTCATTGTCCAAAGATAGCTTTCATAGTCCAAAGGGAATTTGCATCATGTTTAAATTTCTCACAATAATCCATATATATTTGCAGGCATCGTGTTTTAAGTTTTGCAGGTGATCTAGGAAGTAACCGTTCTCCTAACGGGAGCAATCTTCGCTCCGGTTTTCATTCAACGTTCATATCTTGCAACTATTTCAAACGTAACCGACCATCGTCTGTTACCCATTTCCATCTGATAACCATTCAAACATCCATAACCATTCCCAGATACATCCATTTACAATCCCGATATTGTCCTATCCAGATTATCTTATCCGTTCTTACAATAACTCATCAGTTTATTCCACCGTTGGATCCAGAACTACACATGTCCTGATTCATGTAAAACCAGGGATATGTAAGCAGCTCAAAAACACATTTGAGTTAACTTCGATCAACATGTTGAGAAAATAGATCCGGATTCATGTTTTGATAGTCCCGGTGGGTCCGTATCATGATTTGAGACTTGGGCGTATGCCCGAAATCTAAATCGGAAGCCCCTAGCCTGAGTTATCGCACTTTGTTTAAATTTGAGAGTTAAAGGCTTTATGACTTTAAAATGTTTGACCAATGTTTGATTTTTTGGATTTCGGGTCCATATTTTGGTTTCAGAACCCGGTATAGGTCCAATACTATATTTATGACTTCTCTATCAAATTTTATGAGAAACAGAATTGGTTTGACGTGATTCAGACGTCCGGTTGTGAAAATAGAAGTTCATGAGTTTTCTTGAAAATATCCTTTGTTGATACCTGACTTTTCCCTCATATTTTCCAAATATATATGTGTATATATATATATATATATATATATATATATATATATATATATATATATATATATATATATATATATATATATATATATATATATATATATATATATATATATATATATATATATATATATACTTTCAAAATAGTGCATATGCATCATCATTTGGTTAACAAGCATAAACAAGTATTTTTCAGAATTTTCCATAATTTTTAAAGACTTTAAATCAATTTATTTATGTATTTTTAATATATAAATATCCAATAATTACTCTACAACTTATTTCTATGATTATTTAATCGTTTAAACTTATAATTTATACCAATATGAGGTTTTAAATATTTTCAGTGCATTTATCATAATTACATTTGCATTTTTTTAGGGCCAAATTGCACATTTTGCAGTAACACCCATATGCATATATAATTACATTATTTACATAGAAATGAATTTTTTTATATTTTTATAATTTTAAGTAATTATTTTTAATCATTTTAATACACAAATAATATTTTTGTTATTTATTAAATATTTTAATAAATTATTTATTTGTTAAATAGTGGGTATTAAAAATTTAGCCCTAAAATCCCCTATTTTTGGATTTAACCCAACACTCTTACACCAGCCCAACACCCTTACACCAGCCCAATAACCTTGTTCCAAGACCCATTAGCCTAATCCCCATAAACATTTAAACACCCGACCTAGGACCCCTTTATATCGTGACCGTTGATCTCTAAGAGCAAGGGTCCACGTTACACCCGCCCCTTTAACTATATCTAAACCCCTAAACCTAATCATTCTATACCACCCCGCCGCCCTGGAATCCCCTTGTCTCTCATCTCTCATGAACCTTAGCCTCTGTTCCTAGCAAACACCTCCAAATCCGGCCCCAAAACGGAATCCACCATGGATTCCCTTACCTTATTTACCTCTTCTCACCACTCGCCACTCGTTTATGATCTTACTTAGTTTCTTGCCTAACATGCCAAGCAAATCTTTCCAAGATCGAACCGAATCGGTTCACACCTCTGATTTCTGTGGTTATTCCGTCTATGTTCATCATCGATTCTTTGTGAGTAACAATATTTTCTATATCTTTTGATGATTCTTACGTACCCCAAATCAGGGCAACTACTGGATAACGATTCTCTATTCCCTTATGCTTAAAACCCACTAATCTAATCACCAATTCCTCCTTAATTTCGGATTTTTGAATGAAAAATGGGTAAAACTTCATAGACCATTTTTTTTAGTTTTGATTGGGTTTTTGACATCCGTTCTGAGATATTTTTATATGGTTAGACTCGTGAGAGTATGAGGTTTGTGAATACGTAAATTTCACCCGATTTTGAGATGATGGCCTGAGGGGGCGTTTTGGTCATTTTACCTAATTTCGCGTCTTAGCTTTGAATTAAATCATAGAATCAGTTGCATGAGATGTTATTCACGATATGTAATTGGATTGAATAGATCTGGGCCATTTGGAGTCGAGTACTTGTGGCGAGAACGTGGTTTCTAGTTGATTTTGAGTTGGTTCGAGGTAAGTATCTTGCATAACCTTGTGTGGGGAAATTCCCCTTAGGATTTAAGTCTTCTCTGTTTATTATATTCATTGTACGTGAGGTGACGAGTGCGTGATCAGATTTATTTGTGAAAATATTTCCCTTATTAGGTTCTTAGCTCCTTGTAATTACTGAGTATGAAGTTGTTTTTGATATGATTGAGTTCCCTGTTATTAGTTTCACCTCTACATGTGTTCACTTGGAAACTAATTGCCCTTTTTGGTTTATTTTTGTTGCCTAATTGACTCTTGTTTTGTTTAACTGAAGATCCCTACCCTTCCATAGTCGCGTTATCTTTCGTAATTGCTTGTCTCTATTTGGAAATCATTAGTATCTCTCATGTAATTAATTGGTCTTAATGGAGTATACATTTATATTTCCTCTTCTCATCCTTAATCTAAATCATTGTATGTTCTTCGTAACTTTCCCAACTGTAAAAGAAGTTAGATATCCTATGTTTAGGTGATAATTCCTTATTTGAAATTATTTGATTCATGTTAACATCCTTGTTATTGAAGTACGTATTATGGAATCCTTGTTTCATATTATTCTCCCTTGTTGCGTTGTTCTTATTACGCTTAGTATTCTCTGTTATGGTTATTCCTTGGTAGCTAGTTGTACCGTCTCCAGGTGAACGGAGGCACCTGAGTTGATTTCCTTGCGTTGTTCTTGTAAACATTGTCATTTGTTGTGTTGTACTTGTGATTGTGATGCACGAGGTTTCTGCCATGCGGTTGTTGATATTGTGATGCACGAGGTGTTTGTCGTGTGGTTTTTGTTGAGGAGTTGCACGAGGTCTTTGTCGTGCTATTGTTGCTATTGATGTATTGCACATGCGGCGTAATAAGGCAGGATATGTTTATATGATTATATGTGGGTTGCGCATGTGGCGGTATAAGGCGGCACTTATTATATTGTCATTTGGAGACGTGTCGTAATAAGGTGGGCTATGTCAGGGGTTGGTTGTAAAGAATTGTGACGGCCTGTGGAGGCATTCCTATATTGTTTAATATTGTGATTGTGGGTTTCTTACCTGTATGAGCCTTATCACTTGGAAAATGTGAGGAAACATCGTATGTGCGGTTCGTTCTCCTTTTTATGTTACTAGTTGGTAGAATTCTTATTATAACACTTGCACAAGCATACACGTAGTTGAACACTCCTATTAGAGGTGAATTCCTGCTGATTTTGCTAAGGGTGCAGGTACGCCCTCGTTTATCCATCATATATGTGAGATTGGCCCTAGTTAGCCAGTTAGTTGTCAGCATGACTGTGAGACTGATGGGGCACAGGATGCCAAGTGTTAGATTTCAGATGCTGGGGTTTTCGTGATTTATTGTTTTGTCCGAGGTTTGGTAAGATTGTGGAAAGAGTTGAATAAGACCTTATGTGAACATCATCGTAGGTTATGAGTCATTGATTTGTTTCCTCTTTACTGTGTTGTGACCTTAGGATCTGGATTGTGATTTTACCGTCTTTACGTATCATCATTTATCATCTTCTCGTTGTTGCTTGTTGTTCTTTCTCCCTTATAGTGAATTGTAGTATTTATGTTCTCTTCGTGCCGTATTTACAGATTTATATATCATTTCCGCTGTACTTATGATTATACAGTTTATTTGACCGGTAGGTGTCTCGACTGTCCCTCGTCACTATTCCACCAAGGTTAGTCTTGATACTTACTGGGCATCGCCGTGGAGTGCTCATGCTACTCTTCTACACATTTTAGTTGTGCAGATACAGGTACTCCCATTTACTTCTGTCAGCCTTGGAAGGAGGCGTTTCTATAGATATTTCGAGGTATATATGCTACGTCCGCAGACCGAAGAGTCACTTTCTATCCTATGTAATAAGTATAGCCTTTTAGTATTTTTCCTTTGTTCAGACATTCTTGAGTTAGAGCCTCTTATGTATCCCTTAGCTTGTGATTTGTGAGATTCCGGGTTTTGGGAATTATGTTACCTTCGAGAGTTGTTATTGTATGTGCCGAGAGGCACCTTAAACGCTGTTTATTTTACTAGTTTAGTTTTAATTACTTTCTTCCGCAATTATGATCTATCTTCCCCATTATTAGGCTTACCGAGTTGTAGGGACTTGGTGCAGTCACGACATGTTCACGGAGGGCGAACTGGGGACATGACAAGTTGGTATCAGAGCACTTGGTTCATAGGAGTCACAGATCACAAGCCGGTTTATTAGAGTCTCAGGGATCAGTACTGAGACATCTGTACTTATCTGCGACAGGCTATGTAACCGTTAGGAAAATTCCACTTCATTTGATTTCCCTGTCGTGCTAGATTTTGACATTTGAAATCCTACACCTCTGTCTTCTACTCTCTCACAGATGGTGAGGACACGTACTACCCGAGGTGATCAGGCACCCGTGCCCCATGCTGCAACCGTCGGAGGTCAGGGCCAGGGTAGAGTTCGAGGACGCGCATGTGGTGCAGCGAGAGAACTTGCGCGAGCGGCCGCCGAGGTACCACCAACAGATCTAGCCGGAGTCCAGACACCTGACACGCCTACTGCTACTACTACTCCAGCCCTTCAGGAGACTTTGGCACAGTTCAGGAGTATGTACACCACTTTGGCTCAAGCAGGGTTGCTTCCTCTTGCTGCAGCCACATCCTAGGGTAGGGAAGAAGCACAGACTCCCGTCGCCCGCACTCCTGAGTAGCGAGCACATGTTGAGAAGGTCCCTGGGATTATTCCTGCACCGCCTGCAGCACCAGTTCATCCCGAGGGCATGTCAGCGGCTGCCGAGCAGGAGCAGATGAGACTAGAGAGGTTCAAGAAGTATGATCCTCCGGTATTCAGTGGATTAGGATCAGACGATGCCTTGGGGTTTCTTGATGAGTGATGACTCATTCACCGTACTATGGGTATCTATGGATCGAGCGGGGTTTCTTTCACTACTTTCTAGCTTCGAGGAGCCGCCTATGATTGGTGGCGCACCTATGAGTTAGACAGCCCAGATGAGGCAACTTCACTTACTTAGACCCAGTTTTCAGATATGTTCCTGAGAGAGTTTGTTCCTCAGAGCCTCAGGGATGTATGGTGCGCGGAGTTTGAGCATTTGCACCAGGGTGTTATGACCGTCTCGGAGTATGCTATCCGTTACACCAGTTTGGCTAGACATGCCTCAGCCTTGGTTTCTACTGTTCACGAGAAAGTTCGTCGGTTCATTGAGGGGCTTATTCCCAGCATCAGATCCAGTATGGATCGTGAGTTGGAGATGGATATTCCATATCATCAGGTGGTGAACATTTCTAGGAGGATAGAGGGTATGCATGCTAGAGAGAGAGAGGGCAGGCAGGGTCACGAGAGAGAGAGAGAGCAGACGAGACTGGAAGAGAGAGTCTGAGGAGGCCTCGTAGACCGGGGAGATATACTGGTCCATATTTTGGAGGCAAGGTGCGTCATGGTAGAGGTTTTGCGGGTCAGTCAGTCCAGTTCGCGCTTCAGGTTTGCATGGTGACTTAGGTGTTCATGGGTCTCGGAGTACCCGTACCGCACAGTTTCTACCGCCCCGTCAGCAGAGGGGGTGCTTTGAATGTGGAGATACTGGCCACATGGTGAGAGATTGTCCCAGACTTCGGACCGATGTGTCATAGCAAGGTATTCAGGCAGGTAGGAGGCGCCCAAGAGGGGGAGGCCCGACTCGTTGATGTGTTTACATAGTATGCTTAAGGCCGGTGCGCCAGTTGAATGTCATTCAGGTACGAACTCGGTTTGTTATAGAAGGGCACTATATGTAGTTCCTCATAGTTCTGCTTATGGGGGTGAGTACCCTTATTTGTTGTCCCGCTTATGGGTGCTTTTATTGATTTGTACTCTGTTTATATGATTATCCTATTGGGAGGTTCTATGAGTGATAGCCGTATCTATCGTCTGTTTCTAGCGGTTGTCAAGAGTTATGAGGCTAGTAGTAAATTCATGTTGCCTATTTCGGTAGGTTTGATGTGATTTCTGAGTATTCTTGGTTACGAGCGGTGATTTCTATGCTCCAGTGGTGTGTGAGTCTCTATATGGGTTGAGGTATGCCCTAGTAGTGATTCAGTGTTGAAGGCGTGACCCTCGTTATTTCGGGTGAATTGATATGTTGAGACTGGGCTGAGTACTGTGGTGAGGGTTAAATCAGTATAAGATCCTTGTGAGTCTTTTGTATACTTTCATTATTTCTTGTTAGATGTTTTGTAGATTTTGTGTTTTGTAGATTGTGCTAGTTTGACTTGTTTGATAGTTCCTTTATGTGTTTCCCTTCCCATATCTAGTCATTTTCGTTCTATGCTTTGTGAGTTTTAGCTTGTGGGGCGTGTGCCCGCTGGTATTAGCTGAGGTGAGGTTATTCGGGTGTATTGTTATATGGTTATCGTGGTTATTGTATCATCGCCAGTGTTATGGAGGTTTGAAAAGAGTTCCTATTGAATATGAGGCTTATGGCCGGTACGGATTTGATCTCAGGCATGTATTGCTATCAGAAGTGTTCTTGTGAGACTATGTCTGGTGTGTTATGTTGTGTGGTTGTACCCTGCGTGTGTGGCATGAATTGAAGTAGCTGGTTGAGACTGATACCGAATATGGATTTAGAATCGGGTCTTTTGGAAACAGATGGAAGGTGAGATTTCTGGCTTGAAGGCTTATCGATATTCCTAGAAAGGTTAAATTTCAGTTGAGATGGTGTCGTCAGGCTTAAGTGCATTGGAGTGACATGGGATCACCCGCGGGTGTATGTTAGAAGTGCGCACTCAGTGACTTGAGGACTTCGAGGCGAATCTAGCACGTTCGAGGATGAACATTGGTTTTAAGAGGGAGAGGATGTAACGACCCGACCGGTCATTTTAATATAAGGTGTGGAACAGCTTCGGAATATGACTATCGACTTGCGTGCATGGTGGAATTCGGCTTTCGGATGGTTTACAGACAAATTGGAAGAAAGAACATTGTTTTGCAAGTTTGAACGGTGAAAAGTTGACCGGAATTGGACTTTTGGGTAAACGACCTCGGAAAGGGTTGTGGACAATCTCAACAGCCTTGTATGGTGATTTTGGACTTAGGCACGTGTTCGGAATGCATTTGGGAAGTCCGTAGCTCATTTAGGCTTGAAATGCCGAAGTTTGAATTTTTGAAGTTTCCAGTCCGATAGTGCATTTTTGATCCGAGGGTCGGATGGAATTCTGAAAGTTGGAGCAGCTCCGTTATGTCATTTTAGACTTGTCTGCAAAATTTGGCGTCATTCTGAGTTGAATTGATAGTTTTCGGTATGAGATTTCGATATTTGAAGAATTGGAAGTTCATAAGCTTGATTTTTAGTTTAATTCATCGTGTTAGTGTTGTTTTATGTGGTTTGAAACCTCGAGCGAGTCCGTGTTAGGTTATATGACTTGTGTGTGCGGTTGGACGGGGTCCCGGGGGGCCTAGGGTACATTTAGGATGCTCATCGGGTGTTTTTAGAACTTGGGAGACATGTGAAGCATTGCTGATTCTGGTGTCTCGCACCTGCGATGGATTTTCGGCAGGTGAAGAATTAGACCAAACCCCCAATCTTCTCAGGTGCGGTTAGTTTTTCGCAGGAGCGGAGCCGCAGGTGCGACCCCAAACCTTTTAGTGGGTTTCCGCACCTGCGATGATAGTTTCGCAGGTGCGGGACCATGGTCGCAGGTGCGGAATTGCAGGGTAGAAAAGGGGCAAAAATCGAGGGTTAGCCATTTTTATCAAAACACAAGCTTGGAAGCTAGAATTTGGGAGAAATTTCTAACTTTTTTCGAGGTCAACTACTGGGTAACAATTCTCTACTCCCTTATGCTTAAAACCCACTAATCTAATCACTAATTCCTCCTTAATTTCGGATTTTTGAATGAAAAATGGGTAAAACTCCATAGACCAATTTTTTTTAGTTTTGATTGGGTTTTTGACATCCGTTCTGAGAGATTTTTATATGGTTAGACTCGTGAGATTATGAGGTTTCTGAAAACGTTAATTTCACCCGAGTCTGAGATGTTGGCTTGAGGGGGCGTTTCGGTCATTTTACCTAATTTTGCGTCTTACCGTTGAATTAAATCATAGAATCAGTTGCTTGAGATGTTATTCACAATATGTAACTGGATTGAATAAATCTGGGCCCTTTGGAGTCGAGTACTTGTGGTGAGAACGTGGTTTATAGTTGATTTTGAGCCGGTTCGAGGAAAGTAATTTGCCTAACCTTGTGTGGGCGACTTCCTCTTAGGATTTGAGTCTTCTCTGTTGATTGTATTCCTTGTACGCGAGGTGACGAGTGCGGATTTTTTTGTGGAAAATTTGCCCTTATTAGGTTCTTAGCTCCTTGTAATTACTGAGTATGAAGTTGGTTTTGATATGATTGAGTTCCCTGTTATTAGTTTCACCTCTACATGTGTTTACTTGGAAACTGATTGCCCTTTTTGGTTTATTTTGTGTTGCCTAATTGACTCTTGTTTTGCTTAACTGAAGATCCCTGCCCTTCCATAGTCGCGTTATCTTTCGTAATTGCTTGTCTCTATTTGGAAATCATTAGTATCTCTCATGTAATTAATTGGTCTTAATGGAGGTTACAATTATCTTTCCTCTGCTAATCCTTAATCGAAATCATTATATGTTCTTCGTAACTTGCCCAGCTGTAAAAGAAGTTAGATATCCTATGTTTAGTTGATAATTCCTTATTTGAAATTATTTGATTCATGTTAACTTCCTTGTTGTTGAACTACGTATTATGGAATCGTTTTTTCATGTTATTATCCCTTGTTGCGTTGTTCTTATTACGCTTAGTATTCTTTGTTATGGTTATTCCTTGTGATCTAGTTGTACCGTCTCCTAGTGAACGGAGACACCTGAGTTGATTTCCTTGCATTGTTCTTCTAAAAATTGTCATTTGTTGTGTTGTACTTGTGATTGTGATGCACGATAATTCTACCGTGCGGTTGTTGATATTGTGACGCACGAGGTTTCTGCCGTGCGGTTGTTGATTTTGTGATGCACGAGGTCTCTGTCATGCAGTTGTTGTTGAGGAGTTGCACTGGGTCTTTGTCGTGCTATTGTTACTACTGATGTATTGCACATGCGGCGTAATAAGGCGAGATATATTTATATGCTTATATGTGGGTTGCGCATGTGGCAGAATAAGGTGGGAACATTATGATGAACGTGTGGCGGAATAAGGCGGCGCTTATTATATTGTTATTTACACACGTGGCATAATAAGGTGGGCTATGTCAGGGGTTGGTTGTAAAGACATGTGACGGCCTGTGGAGGCATTCCTATGTTGTTTAATATTGTGATTGTGGGTTGACTATCTGTATGAGACTTATCGCTTGGGAGTTGCGAGGAAACATCGTACGTGCGGTTCATTCTCCTTTTTATGTTACTAGTTGGTAGAATTCTTGTTAAAACACTTGCACAAGCATACACGTAGTTGAACACTCCTATTAGATGTGAATTCCTGCTGATTTTGCTAAGGGTGGAGGTATGCCCTCGTTTATCCATCATATATGTGAGATTGGCCTTAGTTAGCCAGTTAGTTGTCAGCATGACTATAAGACTGATGGGGCATAGGATGCCAAGTGTTAGATTTCAGATGCTGGGGTTTTCGTGATTTTGTGTTTTGTCCGAGGTTTGGTAAGATTGTGGAAAGAGTTGAATAAGACCTTATGTGAACATCATCGTAGGTTGTGAGTCATTGATTTTTTTTCCCCTTATTGTTGTGATCATAGGATTTGGATTGTGATTTTGCCGTCTTTACTTATCATCATTTATCATCTTCTCGTTGTTGCTTGTTGTTCTTTCTCCCTTATGGTGAATTGTAGTATTTATGTTCTCTTCATGCAGTCTTTACACATTTATATATCATTTCCGTTGTACCTATGATTATACTGTTTCTTTGACCAGTAGGTGTCTCGACTGTCCCTCGTCACTACTCCACCGATGTTAGTCTTGATACTTACTGGGCACCTCCGTGGTGTGCTCATGCTACTCTTCTGCACATTTTTGTTGTGCAGATACAGGTACTCCCATTTACTTCTGTCAGCCTTGGAAGAAGGCGTTTCTATAGAGACTTCGAGGTATATCTACTACGTTCGCAGACCGAAGAGTCACTTTCTATCCTCTATAATAAGTATAGCCTTTCAGTATTTTTTCTTTGTTTAGACATGCTTGAGTTAGAGCCTCTTATGTATCCTTAGCTTGTGATTTGTGAGATTCCAGGTTTTGGGAATTGTGTTACCTTCGAGAGATATTATTGTATGTGCCGAGCGGTACGTTAAACACTTTTTATTTTACTAGTTTAGTTTTAATTACTTCCGCAATTATGGTTTATCTTCCGCATTGTTAGGCTTACCTAGTTGTAGGGATTACGTGCCGTCACGACATGTTCACGGAGGGCGAACTGGGGTCATGACAGAAACTTTCTCCTTTTCTTACCGATTCTGTGTTTGATCACTTTCTTTCCTTATGTTTTCCCTGGTTTTTACTTTCATATTGTTTAAATATTCGGAATAATACTTTTTTGGTATTAGTTGTGTTTCCTTTAATACTTGCCCGAATATTCTGAATAATTTTGTGAACGATTTTATATTCCTGGTATTATGTGTTTTTGCCTTAAATATTCTGAATAATTTTTAGGTACTTCCTTAACTTGTTGAATCCCTTGATTTGCCCTAAATTACCTATAATTGATTATGGAATATTTTTCTTACATATGAATGATTTGTTTCCATGTTTATGTGCTGATTTCTATCACTATATATACTCTTCCCCCCATTCCCTTTAGGAGGACCTTGGTCAACTTTCTGAACTTACTATAGACTTACTAGACCTAAGGTTATTCTGATTTTGCATTCTACACTCTTACTTTGGTCGGCTGGAAGCCAAGGCTAGTCAGCTCTGAAATCCTGCTAAATACTATGGACTTCCATATTTTGTGCATTTTTTCTCGCTTAACTGGTGAGTCACTTAAATTATGCGCTTTCATCCTTACACGTCCCTAATTTGTATAGGTGATTACTACTGAATTTATTATTCCATATGCTTTGGAAGGGTGTTTAAGCATATCTCTATCAAATATGTATGTCTTAGTCCTTTTAACACTTAATTGCTCCTAATATTACCTGAGCTGAAATTATTTGAACTTATTTAAGGTATATCCAGTTAGTGTATCAACCCTTGAATGCCTATGAGCATGTTTATCCCCTTACTCTGAACCCCTGTAGTGAATGCCTCACACATGTGACTCTTACTGCTAGTTGTAATCTGCCTCTCTACTATTATGTCAACATGATCAGTCGACCCCCACACCCCTGTAATGTTTGTTTGTAATTTGGAATAGTTATCTGATCATGTTGCTGCTTTAACCTTTGACACAAATTGGATCATCTTTAATTAGAGCATTATGACAATGTTACCTACTATTTGACATGATTTTACTTAGTATATGTGTCTTATCTTATGACGATAAGTTCACCCCATTGCTAATATGATGCCCCTCCCCCTTTCAATGATGCTGTTATGGTTTTCTTGATAATAACACTAGGTTATGTACTTAGACTACTTCAAGCATGCTTTAACTCATTCTGCACCTATAACTTTGCCAAACTTGCAAACATGTTCTTTGCCAACTTTTTTAGCATATGACTGCTACTGTGCTGAGTATGAAACCTATTTATCAGTATTATTAAACTAGTTCTTTTTCAAGTTTTGTGATGTATTTAAGTGTCTGCTTGTTGACCCAATTTGATCATGTCGAAACCCCCAAACTCTTGTTTTACTAGTTTTAGTCCTTCCTTTCCCTGTCACTTAAACTCTTTTGAATCACACTCTTGTCCAATGTTACCTAAGTTCTGACCTTTGGCCTCCCTAGTATGAGCACTGCTCAGAGTTCATTTGAGACCCTTGTGAACTCTGACAGACTAGGATTGGGTCCACTAATCCCTCCTCTGAACTATATTTGTTAACTACTCTGGTGTGAGCACTTCCCTGGGTTCTTGAAGCCCTTGGGAACTCTGACACACTAGGGCCTTGGTTCTATATGCTCAACCTTTTCTTGTGCTCACTGGGTGAATCACTCAACTCTTGGCTGCTTTGTGTCTATGAGTGTGTAACTTTGGATCTGTTGTGAATTGTGAGAATGAAGACCTGGTCTGTCCAGGTGTATTTTGGGCCTGCTATAGGCACCCTATAACTATTCTACTCTATAATTTACTATATTCATTCTGAGTCTATAATAATTTCTATAATAATATTTTGGGGTATTAGTGAAATTGGGAAAGGGATTTTTATATTATACATACATTGTATGGGGTAGAAATCCTGCATATAGGTTCAATAATGTGTTATTGTATGTCGTGTGTTAGAAATCATGCCTATAGGTATCCTATTATGTTCAGTCACTATATGTTGGCAATCCTGTCTATAGGTTCAATACTTGGTTAAATTGTTTTCTATTTCTGCTTGTTAGAAACCATGTCTATAGGAAATTGTTTATTCAATGTGCGTGCAATAGTCTGTTTACATGTTTCCTCATTCACAAATGATAGAAATCATGTCTATAGGATCTAAAATCGGGTTAATTGTAGAAAGCATGCCTATAGGTCTAAATCCGTTTAATTATCATCCTGCTCGTTTATTCAGGAGTTTTCAAACACTTTATTACTGTCCTCACTAGAAAATATGCCCATAGGATCAAACAAGTGATTCTGAATATGCTTATGTGATTACCACTATTTATTATCGCGTAAAACACCTAGACATCATGTCTATAGGTTTAATCCCCTTATTCTTAAAATCAGTAGCCAAAATTATGCAGGTTTTGGAAATCGTATTAAGGAATGGTTTTTAGGAATGGTTTTTTGGGTATAACTGTCTGCCCATTAATTTAATATCACATAGAGATCCTACCTATAGGACCCTGCAGCCTTAATTCATTAAAATCTGTTAATGATAATCAGTTTGGCGTGTATTTGTTGTCTAAATGCGTAGGCTAACTTGAGCCCTTATTTTCTTATGTGTGAAAGTTCTAAATGTTGTCACGCCCCGAAATCCCACCGTCGGGCCATGATGGCGTCTAACGTTGAACTCGCAAGACAAGACAACATGTATAGCTAAACTAGCATAATAATCCCAATTTCACAGAATAAGCTAAAACAATTTGAAATAAATCAGCGGAATAAATACGGTTTCAAGCTAAATAAGGACATCAAAACAAAAACGCGTAAATTTTCCCAAAACCCGGAGTCACAAACTCATGAACTGTCTATAAGAGTGCTAAATACAAATCAGAAAGGAAATACATGTCTGCCTCTGAAACTGGGGGAAAAATAAGACAGAATCGAAGACAAAGGGGATGGAAGAGACGCCAAGGCCCACGAACGCCAGCGGGTATACCTTGACGCCTCTATGATAAGCTGGAAGACACTCCCACTAATGATGTCTTACGGGTCTGGTTGCGTAATCTGCACAACATAAAGAGTGTAGGTGTAGCATCAGTACAACCGACCCCATGTACTGAGTAAGTGCCAAGCCTAACCTCGGCGAAGTAGTAACAAGGCTAAGACACGACAACAAAATGTACATGTGCAGTTCAATAATATAGCAGAAACTAAACAAGAATACAATTACGGGGATAACATGCTGGGGGTAAGAGATAGCAAATATTGAAATAACAGAAACGAAAACAACAGTCTGAAATATCTGAAAATAATCACGGGAAATAACAACACAGATTAAACAGTGAAAGATGCGGCACGACATGTCCCCTCGTGCAAAATAAATATAAACATGGCACGGAATGTCCCCTCGTGCATAATCAATATAAACATGGCATAGAATGTCCCCTCGTGCATAATAAATATAAACATGGCACAGAATGTCCCCTCGTGCATAACAAATATAAACATGGCACGGAATGTCCCCTCGTGCATAACAAATATAAACATGGCACGGAATGTCCCTTCGTGCATAATCAATATAAAAATGGCATGGAATGTCCCTTCGTGCATGATAAATATAAACATGGCACGGAATGTCACCTCGTGAATAATAAATCTAAACATGGCACGGAATGTCCCCTCGTGCATAATAAATATAAATATGGCACGGAATGTCCCCTCGTGCATAATAAATATAAACATGGCACGGAATGTCCCCTTGTGTATAATAAATATAAACATGGCACGGAATGTCCCCTCGTGCATAATAAATATAACATGGCACGGAATGTCTCCTCGTGCATAATAAATATAAAACAGCACACGACATCACCCTTCGAACTTTAACACTCTTCCTTACCCAAACAGCAATCACAAACAAGGGCAAGGAAATATACAGAGTAAAAATAGAAATCTCGGCAAGGGAACATCAATTAAACAATTAAATCCCGGCAAGGGAAGTATACAATGATGACCCGACAAGGGTATATTTCAATAACTCTTTCTCTTTCTTTCACTTTCATTTCCATGATTTATTCTATGACTTGAGCCGATGCTCCAAAGGATGTAATTATCTCATATATCTTCATTATTCGTTTTACAATTTGAGCCAAGCTCCCAAGATGTAATTATCTCATATATCCTTAATATTCGTTTCACAATTCGAGACAATGCTCCCAAAATGTAATTATCTCTTATATCTTTATTATTCATTTCACAATTTTAGCCAATGCTCCAAAGATGTTCAAAGATTTCAATTCCCTTCACATGCCCATTTACAATATATAGATATCATCAATTAAGCATAAAATTTATAACAAAACCGTAATATTCACAATATAGGGACTCACGGTCATGCAAGACACCAATGTATAGATACTCGTCACCATGCATATACATCGTATTTGAGAATTAGCAAATAGCAAGTAACACTCAACTCCTTTCAAGCTAAGGTTAGGCCAAACACTTACCTCGGGTCCAAAGTATAGCAATCAACCCTCTAACACCGCCTTTCCTTTAGAATTCAACTTTGGAATGGTATTATCTAGACATGATCAACTCAAGTATATCAATAAGGATTCAATTACATGGCCTAATTATCCATTTCCTAGCATTTTTCAAAATTATCAAAATTCGACCTCGGGACCGCTTGGTCCATACACAAGGCTCGGACCAAAACTATGTCACCCATTCACCCACGAGCCCGAATATATAATTAGTTTTCCAAATTCGACCCCAAAACGAGGTCTTAATCAAGAAAATTTCAAAAGGGCCTAACTCTACACAAATTCCTGATTTTCTACTCTATTTGCATGTTTTAGGCTTAGGAATTCATTAATTATAGATAAAAAAAATGAAGGAAATGAGTTAAAATTTAGTAACCCAAGAAGTTTTGGTGAAGGAAGGCTTCAATGGACGTCTAAGGGCCTTGGAGAAGAAGAAGTTCGTTATTTTCTAAGTGAATCCCGTAGCTACTGGTTTTGGAAATATTTATATACCACTGGGAAAAATTGCCCTTCGCGTTCGCGGAAGTAAGGTCGCGTTCGCGAAGGGTATACTGGGCAAGCCTTCGCGTTCGCTGAAGGGAGAATGCGAACGCGAAGAGTAAAAAGGCTTGGGTCCATAAGATTACTTACGCGAACGCGTGGGACATCACCCAAACGCGATGAAGGAGACCTATAAGACTGCACATTTGCAGTCAACTGCATGCGAACGCGAAGAGGAAAAGGGGGATAAGCCCTCAGGGTCAAATAACCCTACGCGTTTGCGAGGGGATGGACGTGAACGCGGTGAAGGAAAAGATAAAAGCTTCGCAAACGCGGAAGAGGGGTCGCGAACGCGAAGAACAAATGGACCTGCAACTGCTGAAGCCAAAAACAACAATCTTCCTAAGTTCAAAATCACTCCTAGACACCTCCAAAACACTCTCGAGCCCTCGGGGCTCCTAAAAAATCACATGGACTGACTCAACAACATCCGACATACTTAACCGTGCGATCAAATCGCCAATACAACATCATTTATGTTGCACGGGGTCATCCTTAGGTAAACAACTTAGAGATAGTAATCGGATAGCAGGAGATGATAGTCTGTGCCCGCTGAATAATATGAGTAACACCCTATCTAGAGGGAGTTATGAAGTATTATTTATGTTGCACGGGGTCATCCTTTAGGCTAAAAAACTTAGGGCCCCCCCCCCCCCACCTTTGTTTACAACCAATTATTTTATTTTCCCAAATTGCTTCCCTTTTCTTAGACTAATTCATATAATTCGAGTTCGGCCGGGACCCACTGTTGTGGACTTCAAGGAGTGCCTAACACCTTCTCCTCAAGGTAATTTGAGCCCTTGCCCGATCTTTGGTGAAGAAACTGGTTAATCAAGAGTTATTTACAAAAAGGTTCCGTAATGCACCTTAATCCATTAGGTGGGGACTCTCAGTTTTAATACCCTTCCTTAAAAGAGTTGTTACGTGTCAAAACCCGATTTCGCGAGAAAAAAGGGCACGACATCCTTTA
The DNA here is from genome assembly GCA_005239525.1 of Nicotiana knightiana. Classification (NCBI taxonomy): domain Eukaryota; kingdom Viridiplantae; phylum Streptophyta; class Magnoliopsida; order Solanales; family Solanaceae; genus Nicotiana; species Nicotiana knightiana. Next base: position 9,947 of record ML434995.1, on the reverse strand, counting down.
ATTTGATGCTAAATGATAGTTCTAGGTTTTATTTTTGCAATTTGATCGCACGAGCAAGTTCGTAGGATATTTTTTAACTTGTATGTATGTTTGGTTTGGAGCCCCGAGGGCTCGGGTGAGTTTCAGATAGGCTACGGAGTGGTTTGGACTTAGAAAACTCATCTGGTTCTGCAATTTCTATATTTGGTGTCTGGTCTCGCAGTTGCGAGATCAGTACTCGCATTTGCGAATATTCCCCAATCCTGACAGGCTCGCATTTGCGAGTAAATTCTTCGCAATTGCAAAAAGTACCTGGGTCAGCATATGATCGCATTTGCGATCAAGAGGTCTCAATTGTGGGGAGCCCAGAGTTTGCATTTGTGAAAAATACTTCACATTTATGAAGTGGGGCCGGGGCAGGCTTGGTCGCATATGCGATCAATCTGGTTGCTAATGCGGATGATCAATGTTCGCATTTGCAAACAAGTCATCGCAAATGCGATGAAAACAGAGATGGAAGGAGTTCGAATTTGCGATTGTTTCTTCGCATTTGCGGGGTTCTCAAAGTCGTAAATACGACATCTGCAACTCATCAAAATGGGAGTTAGACGGGATTTTTGTTCATTCTCTCAAATTTTCAAACTTAGAAACCCTAGAGGCAATTTTTCAAAGAACTCTTCTTCCTCAAATCATCGGTAAGTGATTGTAAATTAGTTTCTTTCAATCTTTCAATTCAATTTCTAATATTTCAACCTAAAATCTTGTTTTTTCATCGTGGAAATTGAGAGTTTGGGTAGAATTAGGAATTTTTGTAAAATGGGGATTTAGCTAGGTCGGATTCCAAAAAAAATTACATAGCCGGGCTCGGGGGTGAATGTGAAATGGGGGTTTGGTCCGAATTTTGAGTTTGGACCAAGTGGGCTCGGGGGTTGAATTTTGCAATAATGGCCAAATTGAATCCTTTGCAATCTTGGGTAGTTCCTAAAGCTTAATTTGAATTGTTTGGTTGGTAATTTACTAGATTTTATTGGTTCGGAGGCTTGTTTGAAAGGCAAAGCTGTGGTTGAGCTTTGAGTGGACTTTTGGAGTGAGGTAAGTGTCATGGTTAATCTTGACTTGAGGGATTAGGACTTGTTTGTCTATTTGCTACATGTTTAGATGTTGGGTACAAAGTATGTATAAGGTCACAAGTACTTATGCGTTGTTGTCGGGTTAAAGCAAAAGGGTGGGACTTGTTCCTTGCAATTATTGCTTACTTTGATCATGTTATCCATGCTTAGACTAGTTATTTGTTCAATTGATTATTCTTACCGTTTTTATGGGCTTTGGTGATAATTGAATATTAATTTCAAAGTCGAAATTGGTATTTTGGAACTATTGTTGAAATAAGGCTTGTTCCTATTGATCCTATCTCCATGTTATTACTTGTTCATTGTTATGTGGTAAGGGATTCCTTGAAATTATTGCTTACTTTTATCATGTTATCCATGCTTAGACTAGTTATTTGTTAAATTGATTATTCTTACCGTGTTTATGGGCTTTGGTGATAGTTGAATATTGATTTTAAAGTCGAGATTGGTATTTTAGAACTATTGTTGAAATAAGGCTTGTTCCTATTGATACTATCTCCATGTTATTATTTGTTCATTTATGTGGTAAGGGAGAGTGTTAAAGCACGAAGGGTGATGTCGTGCCATATTGTGAGTTTTAATGCACGATAGGTGATGGCGTGCCATCTTGTTAGTATAATGCACGAAGGGTGATGTCGTGACATATTGTGAGTGTTAATGCACGAAGGGTGATGCCGTGCCATATTGTGAGTGTTAACGCACGAAGGGTGATGTCGTGCCATGTTATGAGAGTTAATGCACTAAGGGTGATGTCGTGTTGTATCAATTGATTTATATTGAGAGTGAGAGTAAAAGAACGAAGGGTGATGCCGTGCAGTATCATTGTGAGGTTGAGAGTAAAAGCACGAAGGATGATGTCGTGCAATTTTTCTCACCGTGCTTAATTGTTTTCACTGGTTAAAGGCATATTGACTATTCTGGTTATAATTTCCGTTGTATCTCCCGTATCTTGTATCTCCTTTAGCATGCTTCCTCTCCCAATAGTACATGATTAGTTTTTATCTGTTGTATCTTGTGAAAATACTGTTATTTACAGAAGTTTATTATGTGAGTGTCTTGTCATAGCCTCGTCACTACTTCTTCGACGTTAGGATCGACACTTACGAGTACAAGAGGTAGGTTGTACTCATACTATACTCTGCACTCCTCTTGCAGATTTTGGTACAGGCCCTAGCTGATCGTGAGGCTTAGCAACATGAACTGCCTTATTGGAGACTCAAGGTAGATCTGCTGGCATCCGCACACCTTGGAGTCTCCTTCTATTTCCCCTATTTTACTGTTTCTTTTCATTCAGATCAAGTGTATTTCTTATACACTCTGTTTGAAGAAAATCTTAGAAGCTCGTGAGTTGTGACTCCAGATCTGAATTGTATAAGATATTATGGGTTTTATATTATTCTGCATTTCAGTTTTAGCTTCTATTTAGCTTAATTGGTTCTATTATTGAAATTGATTAAAATTGTCTTAAAGGCTCCTCTAACGTTGGCTTGCCTAGCAAGTGAGATGTTAGGCGCCATCAGGGTCCCGAAGGTGGAAATTTCGGGTCGTGACACACACACACACACACACACACACACATATATATATATATATATCATAGCATGTTGGATACAATGATTATATCAATTAAACTCGATCAATTATATGTATAATGTTTATCATCTGTGTGCTTTCGTATAAATTTGGGTCGTATAAATTTGTCATGACCCAAATTTCCCCTCCATTGGGTATCATGATAGCACCTAGTCTTAAGGACTAGGTAAGACTACTTTCATGGAATATCAACAATAATAAATAAAATCTAACATTGTTCCAAAATAAATAATTCTTTATACATTGCATATTCCCAAAAACCCGCTAGTACAAGTCATAAGCTCTATAAAGAGTTTTACTACAACTTCTAAATACAAATGTTAGGGGGTAAGTGAAAACAATGTAAATACAAAATTGGAAGGTGACTCCGAAGTCTGCGAACGCAGCAGCAGGTTACCTTGAGTCTCCTCAGCAAGAGTCCACACAACTACTAAGAATCAATACCTGGATCTGCACAAAAAATGTGCAGAACTGTAGAATGAGCACACCACATCGGTGCCCAATAAGTATCAAGACTAACCTCAGTGAAGTAGTGACGAGGACTATTCAAGACTCCCACTGGTCTAATAAATCAACAGGCACAAATATTGGAATGACAGGGAATGACACCTATCTAATGACTACACAATATAGTTAACAACATAACAACTTCAATGTGGAAGGATATACAGCAATTAACGATGGACCATAATAAGAATACACAGAAGGATGGACGGGAACACAACCCAAGTTCGGAAATTACAACACAATAAGGACAAGTAGTAACTCAACACTGCATTAGTCTCCACACAAAGCTTTGGCCACAAATACCATTAAAATAGTCAAATCTTCGAGTGAAAACTTTCACCCAAAATTTTCTATATTTAAAACTTTAATGTAAGATCCTTTTTCAAGGGAAATTCTTTCGAAAAATAATTTTTCCAGCAGATGTCTCTCAGATATAATTTTCTTCAAGATCAAATCTTTTCAAATATATTTTTCCAAAGAAAGTGTCCTTAAAACATAGTTTTTCTGCAACATAAACATTTTTCAAATATTCTCTTCCAAAAGGATATCCTTCAACATAGTTTTGTTTAAAAAAAACATTTTTCAAATATCCTTTTTCCAAAGGAATGTCCTTCAACATTGTTTTATTCAGGATAAATGTTTTTCAAATTGGACTTTCCAATATAATTGTCTTTCAAACATAATTCCTTTGATAAAATCTACCGGGATCCCGTCCTGTAGTCCCGAATTCATCACACAATACAGAGGATCTCCCAGAATACGTCTGTAATCCCAAAATCAATATGCAGTGCAGGGGAAAGCTCCCGGAATACGCCCGTTGTCTCAATTTAACTATGTAGTGCATGGGGAAAGCTCCTGAAATATGTCCATAATCCCAATTTAAATATGCAGTGCAACAACCAAAGACAACAACTATAGCATGGCAGAAGACTTGTACATCACCACATCAAATACAAAGCAACCCGGACGATAACACAAGATACGACGAATAAATCAATACAAGAACTTCAATTTACAAAGAAACAGTAGAACATCGTTCACAAGGAATAATCACGGCACAGAATACTAAGTGCCGAAGGGAACAACTTGACCAGGGAAAAACAAGACAAGCAACAAATCCACAAATTCAAGTCAACAATAAGAAGACAACACAAGTCAAATAATTCCAAGTAAGGACAAGTCGACTAAGGTATAGGGTAGCTAAACTTCTTTTAAGGTTGAGTAGTTACGAGGATATTCAACAATTTCACTTAAGGACAAGCATCGGGAGAATAATCATAACTTCAGTTAAGATAAAAAAACAATTATAGGATGAGATGAAGATAATTACAATTTGAGATAAGCAGTTAAGAGGATCTAGCATGACAGTAAAAAGGAGTAAATTCTTCGGATAAGTCAATTATGAGTCGGATAGCCAAGAGGAGTAAATCCAAAAGTAGGAAATCCTACATTTAGGCAAGTAAAGATGAAACTAGAAATTTGGAAATTCAATGATGCCAAGAACAACTCATACTCAGCGAATATAAGGACCTAAGATTCCAAAAAGGCAAATTTTTCGACAAATAAGTCTGAGCACGCACTCGTCACCTCGCGTACACAGACTACAACCAACATAGAAGACTCAAATCCTAAGGGGAAATTCCCCCACACAAGGTTAGGAAAGATACTTACCTCAACCGCTCAAATCAAACTTAAAATAACATTCTTCCCACGAGTATTTGACTCCAAATGGACAAAATCTAATCAAATCAATAGTATCAGGTAAATAATACTACAAGCAACTAGTTTAACTAATAAATTCGAAGCTAAAACACGCAATTAGGAAAATTTCCCAAAAAGTCCCCCGTGTCCACGTCTCGGAAACGAGTGAAAGTTACAATTTAAGAACACCCATTCACTCACGAACTCAGTCGAACAAGAATCATCGAAAACCGACGTCAAAATCTCATTCAAATCTCGGATTTCTATTCGGGGAACCTTCCTCCAATTTTCATGATGTCACCCAAATTCATTGATTATATAAAAGAAATTTCTATAGATTAATGATATACAAGTGAAATAAGGTTAGGAATCACTACCTATGAGCCTTCTCCTCAAAACCAAGTAAAAATCGTCAAATCCTGAGCTCCAAATCGATTTTAGAAGTTATGAAATCAAACTCTCAATTTTTCTTATTTCTGCCCAGCGCTGATCGCACCTGCGCTTCCAGGACCGCACCTGCGGTCCCTCTTCTGTGGCCTGGGCTCCGCATCGTCGGAAATCACTAATCCCCTCAAACTCCGCATCTGCGGCACTTTACTCGCTGATGAGGCTCCGCTTCTGCGGTCCGTGAGAGCACCTGCGACCACGACCCCTAAGCCTAAAACCACACCCACGACTCCTCCCCTCGATTTTGCGGGTATCTGCGGTCCCACATCCACAGGTGCATAAACGACAGGTTCAGCAATACCAACAATAGCCTAAGCCCAAAATTCTTCTAGTTGAGCATCCGAAACACACTCGAGGCCCCCGGGACCTCAACCAAAACCACCAACCAGCCCTAATACCTTATCCCAACTTAGTCGAGCCTTCAAAATACATCACATAACATCAAAATCGCCAATTATGCATGGATTCAAGCCTAAGAACTTATGAAATTTCCAAAATCTACAACCGATGTCGAAACACGTCAAAACTAGTCCGAATGCCCTCAAATTTTTACACGCAGGTCATAAATGACACTATGGACCTACAACCCCTCTCGAAATTTCATTCCAAGCCTGATATCAAAATTTCACCAATCGGCCGAAATCGCCAAAATTCTGACTTTCGCCAATTAAAGCTAAATCTACTACAGGCCTCAAAAACACAATACAAACATGCTCCTAACCTCGAAATCACCCTACGGAGCTAACGGATTCTACGTAATTCTATTCCGGATCCATCTTCACACATTTCCAACTACGGTCCGATTTCTAAAGCTTAAACTCATATATAGGGACTATGTGACCAAAACTCTCCGAATTTTGCACCTAGTCATTCCGACAAGTCCCATAAGCAGATATAATAGTGGGGAAAGTAGTTATTAGGGGATCGGGCAGTAACTCTCAAAATGACCAACCGTGTCGTTACAAAATTACACTTCATACTCGTATACGTGTAATATATTCTAATAGAGTGTATGCTTTTATTTAATTTATGATAATTTACACTTACATACATATGACTAGCGTTGATTATTTATTCTCAACTGTTCATACTCGAATGCTTGATTAAGTGACTAGATGCTCCGATATGGTGTGTGACTAAATTCTCCAAGATGTGTACAATCGACACAGTCTTGGATGTTTTATTCTCGACCACCTTATATAATTATTAATACTTTTCTTGGATACTTCATCATGGATCAATTGACACAGAATCAGCATCAAAACGCTATAATACATTTAAAAATAAAATGTATAGTGCTATAAGATGTAGTGTTATATTAAAACTTAAGTAACTTAAGTTGTAGCAACAACAACATATACTCGGTCAAATCACACAATTGAAGAATATATATATATATATATATATATATATATATATATATATATATATATACACACACACACACACACTCACATATGTATATGTGTGTGTATGTAAATACATACAAAAATAATTAAATATTATATAGTACCTCTTATTTGGATGTTGGCTAAAACCGACCGACTTCGGGCGTAGACGGCATTCATAAATTAAATGTGCATGTGTATGAATATATACATATACATACATACATACATAATTAATTATATATTATATAGTACCTGTCACACCTCTTTTAAGTCCCACAACCCTATTACGAGGTTGAGTTAGAAGAGTTTTTCCAATCGAAGTGACGTTTTGAAAAGGGATTATTTATTATTTAGAGTCGCCACTTGGAATTGAGTTTTGGTGTTCCAAGCCACCTTTTATCTTGAATCCCTTAACAAAGGATGGTTTGACTCTTAATTTATGGTCTACGAAAACAGAAGACTGAGTAAGGAATTCTGTTGACCGAGGGGAAGGTGTAAGGCACCCCTCGAGTCCCGCGGTTCTAGCACGGTCGCTTTATTGACTCATGTAAGGCTTAAATCAATTTTTAGCTATTCTTGTATTTTATTGATCATGGCTTATTTATTACCGCTTAATTAATTATTATATTTTTATTAGTTGTGTTTACCAAGATGCGGAACGCACACAAGGTACTTCTTTGAAATTAAATATTAAACCAAGGTACGGAATATACACATGGTTATAACATAATTACTTTTAAATCTAAAGGCATCGAGACGCGGAATGCGCACATGATCCTTTTATTATTTAAGCATATCAACCCAAGGTTCGGGTATGAACACATGGGCTAATATTTAAAGTACGTCTAAAATTTTCTAACGTATTTAAAGTATTCCATTTATTTTGTCTCTTTCATATTCGATATATATATTTGTATATTTTATTAATATTTTACTTATTTGCAACGAGTCCTCAATTAGTTCGTTATTCATCTTGCTACTTAAAAAAATTTACCACTCTTCTTGTTTTGTTGTTATCAAAATATTGAAAAGATTAAAATGACATTATTTAATAAAATTATGACTAAAATAAAAGAATGTTTAATAAAAACTACTTAAATGAAATTCTTGGACAAAAAGTACAAATGAAAATAATCATTCTTGTATAACACTCAAATTAGTAAATATGCACATGAAACCTAAAAATAAAAATTGTTCTCGTTTGTCGTTCTTTTTTTTTTTTTCTGACCTTCTTTTTTTTTTCTTTTTTTTTCTTTTTCTGACTTTCGTTGCTCCTCTTCTGTTCTTCCTCCTTTCTTTATTTTTTTCTTTCCTTTTTGTTTTGTTCTTTCGTCCCCTTTCCCCTCTCTTCTTTTTCTTCCTTCTTCTTTTTTTTACATACCCAACACATATATATAAGATCTGTGTGATGAATGGAGGAGTTAGAGTTGGAGTTGGAGTGGGGTTGAGAGATTTGAGGCTAAGAAAAAGGGATTTAAGAATTATTTGAATTTTAAAAATGAAGATAAACAATGGGTGGGATAATTAGGATGGTTATAAGATTAG